>PVJO010021717.1:0-29446 GCA_004026905.1 Hystrix cristata | reverse complement strand
TTTCCAACTGCAAGTAAGCCGGTGATTAAATAATAAATGCTGGCACATGGAGAACCTTCATATGACCTCAAAACAGAGCTGCGTCTGCAGGGTCAGTGGCACCGTGATGGTTGCACCAAGGACACAGGTGTCCCAAGTCTGTGCTTTCCAACCCCAGCACAGAGCCTGCTCAGTCTCACAGCTCACGGGCTCTGGTGCCACATGACTGCGCTGTGGTGGTTGCTCTCGGTCGCCAACCTGGCTGGACTGGGAGACGCCCAGGGAGCTGGTGGGCACACATCTGGGTGAGTCAGTGAGTGTGTTCCTAGCCGAGGACACTCACCCTGGACAGGGCTGCACCATCCAATAGCAGGGTCCAGAGGAAACAAAAGAGAAAGGGACCTTGCACCCTGCTTAGGCTCAGTTCTTCTAGTGCTTGACTTTTTCGCCGGGCTGTCTCCTGTGGATGTCAGACTTGTTTTTCTCAGCCTTTGACTGTGGACCCACACAGCCACTCTCCAGGGCCTGCCACGTCTTCAGCCACAGCCAGGGGCTGCTCTTGGCCCTTCAGCTATGAGGTTCCCAGCCCCTGGGCCTGAGCAGCTACTCGATCCCCCACTCTCCAGCCTGCAGGCAGTCCTTGCAGACCATCCCACCTCCGATCATGTAAGCTGATCTAATCGATCCCCTCTGTTAATCATGTGCACATTCTGGTGTTCTGTTCCTCCAGGGTCCCTGACAAGGCTGTGCTGCTTTGCACACCACCTGCACAAATTGCTGAGTCAAAGCATGATGAGATTTCACCTTCTACTTCCAGTTGTCAGGAGCCTCCCTGCAGATATCCCCTCAAGAGCCACCGGCCAGGGTGCCCGGTTCACACATCAGCAGCAGGGAGCTGGGGAGAGCCTGCCCTGCACCTGCAGTTTCTGCTGTGGGAGGCGTCGCTCCTGCAGGGAGAGCTCATGGCGGCACCCTCCCCGCCATCTCCACTCCACAGCTAACCCCGCCACCCCGTGCTGCCTCCCTAGTGACAGGGATCACGTAGATGATGTGGATCAGTGAACTTCACCTCACCAGAGGGTCACGGACCCTCCCCCCTGCCTGGGGCAAGTCATTAGTTCACAGAGTGCCGATTACAGCTCTTGGTGCTAGACGGAGCGTGCAGAAGGATCGATACGAAGCCTTTCCTGCGCTGTCAAACCAGTTCTAATGACAGCTGCCCGCTGCCGGGTCAGGAACACAGTGACGGTTTTCATCTATGACACAGATTGTCCCGTTTAGGTTGCTGCTTTAATTTCCGGGACACTGGTGTAATGAGTTCCTCTGCACCCTTTATCCCATGAGTGGGTGAGTGTTGGATCTGCAGGCCCTTGGCCTTCCCAAACCCACCTCTCCCTCGGAAAGGGCAGCCCTGGAGAAAACGCGGCAGAAAGCTCGGCATGCTATGAAGTTGTCCTGGCCTCCTTAAACTCTCCTGGCAGCCAGAGTTTAAAGCGCCTCATCGCCCAGGGCTCGGGGGCTTGTCTCCGCCTTGCTACTCCGGAGGTGGAGCCAGATTCTGCCGGGCTTCGTAATGACCGAGAGAGGCCACGTGGGGCCCTTCCAGTGGTCTCAGCGGCCCTCAGCCCGGAAAGAATTCGATTGCTGTGATTCGTTCATCTTCACGTATTCTAATTCCCACAGGACAGTGTCACTGCTGCTGCCTGAGACAGCTAATCACATTTTAGAACGATTAAGAACGAGAAACAAAATGACTTTTACATTTGTCTTTTCCACTGTTTATCATTTCTTTGTGTGTGACATCTAGATTTTCTTCTGCCACCACATTCCTTTTTCCTGAAGAAGACTTCTTCATTGACATTCCCATTAGCACAGGACTTTGGGCTGTAAATTCTCTCGGTTTTTGCACAACATTCATAGATTTATCCCAAGAACCTGACTCAATGCCTGGCTTATATGGATATATACATAAAATTATTAAATTCATTAAATTGAGTCAGACTTTTAACTTTTAGCTCAAATCTCAAAGATGAGAATTCTACTTCTGACCATGGCCGATTAGGTGAAAAAAAAAAAGAGATGACATTTTTAAATACTTGTTTAAAAACATTATCCCATTATAAAGACCAAAGTCTGAGTGAAGAAGGAGGATCAGATAGATAATCCCTGCACTGAGAGCCACTTTTCCCTGCTATATTTTCCAATTTAAAAAGGGAAGTTGAGAAACCTGGAAGAGTTTTTTTGTTTTTTGTTTTGTTTTGTTTGAATTTTTTACCAAGAACATGTATTGGTACATTGTATACATAATGATCACATTCTTCAGGATTATTTTATACCTGGACATGATGTGTTTTGGTTCCCCCCCTTCCCCACCCCCCCTTCTGCTCCTCCCTTCACTATTTACAGCAGGTTTATTTATATTTTTCCATTTTTCCCTTTCCCCTTTCTTTCCCTTTTCCCTTCCTTCCTTTTCCCCTTCTCCCTAGAAATGGAAAAGTTTTCATTGCACTCTGTGGAGGACACACAGTAGAGTCTACGGCCTGCCAGTGAAGAGGACCCTTGTGAATCTAAATATACTGCAGTTGAGACTCAAAGAGCCACATCTTAGGAAAAGAATAATGAGCCAAAACCAGAAGAAGACTTTGTGGTGGATACTATCATGCAAGAAGTTTATTCACAAAGTTATTGGATCCTCAGCAGGATGGAAGGGAAAGAACCTGGTTCAGGCATATGGAGAGACTGGGCCATGATGTAATCTCAACAAGCCTCAGCCATTCTCCTAGGGGGACATGGTGGTGGCTTAGGTCAAAATGCTCTCCTGAACGAGGCCTGGACTGGACTAAAGCTGAGGGCTGACTACAAGCATCATTTCCGGTAATCCGGAAAGAAATCTGAGATCATCCTTTGTCAAGAAGAGAGATTTGGACAGTCTAACGCAGGAACCACTCCAGAGACAGAAGCCCAGCTTTGAACTAGCTCAGTTTCTGGTTAGATTAAGTGACCTACCTGCCCTTAGACTAGTTGTCTACCACATTCAAATGTACATTTTCTCTACAGTAAAATAATGGTATCAAGAAAGTAAAATCGTCTGTAATTTGTTTATATACAATGATTGATACAATAACCAAGCACATTAGTAGACAAATCCACATGACTGAAAACCAGGGAGAAAAAAATAAGCAAAGCCACACAGATATAGCGGAGCATGATACCCAGCACAGACTTTCAAATAACTATGCTCAATATGCTCAAGGAATGAAAAGTTAAGAAAAGAATTTCAGAATACACCTAGAACTAAAAAAAAATGTTAAATAATAACTCCAGAACTGAAATATGATAACAGAAATTATGGGCTTAAATAGTGGTTTACATACAATTGACATTAGAATTAGAGGACCACAAATTTTTTTTAAATTAGGCAACTGCATATAGAGAAAGAAAAATATAGAAAATATAGATAAGTGAGAAAGAGCTGTATAGGATACAGGGGAAGGTGGATCCCAGAGATGAGAGAATGCAATAAAATAATATTTTAAAATAATGGTTGAATATTTTCCAAATCTTGTGAAAGAATTCAAACCATAGACTCAATAAGTCCAACGAACACTAGGAATGAGGAAAACAAAGAAAAACACACCAGGCAGATCACAGCAAAATTACTGGGGTGGAGGGTGACAAAAAGCATAAGGAAGCCGGGGAAGAGACATGCTTTCACAAGAACAATGAGATTTATAGCCGATTTCTCAACAGAAACTATGAAAGCCACAAAATAATAAAAGGCCATCTTCAAAGTACTGAAAGAAAATAAGTGCCAAACTATTTCTGCATCTATCAAAACTGTGCTCTATAAAGGAATGTTAAATAAATTTCGACAAACATACTATTGTGGTTTAGGTCTAAAATGCCCTCATGGAGGCTCACATGTTCAGAAGTAGAGCTTTTGGAAGGCGATTGCATAACGGTGGATGAATCCATAGATAGGTTTGCCATTTGATGGCATCGTTGGGAGGTGGGGCCTCGTTGAAGGAAACGGCTCACAGGAGTGTGACTTTAGAGACTATATCTTGTCTCTGGCCCCTTCTTCCCTGACTCTTGCCCTTTTCTTCTGCTTCTGTAACAGGATTAATGAGACAGGAGTTAGGATTCTATTAGAGAGTAAGGACAGTGGCCCAAAAATGGTGCCTGGAAGCCCGACATGGAGTCTGCTGGGTCAGGACCTCTAGGGATCTCACAAGAACATGGGCCAGGTGTCTTGGGGCTGTCTGGGACCTTCCCAGAACATGATCAGGCAGGGCACTGAAGGAACACCGCATAGATTGGGCCCCAAAAAGTGTATCATCTCCCACAGGGAGAAATTATATTGCTTACACAGTGGCCCATGCTTTCTCCCAAACCCCTTAAAACCCCACACAAATAGCCCTCATAGGTAGCCTACTTGAGCCCTCTCCTGGCTAGCTTTGCTTCTCTGCTTTTGTGTCTTTCACTCTCTTGCCTTTATGTCTTTTCGACAAAGTTGCTTGCCCCCCAACGTCCTCCATCTGTAATTTCATTCTTCATCACCATGCGACACAACCCTGGCGTTTTGGTAACACTTCCTGACTGAGTCGAGCAGAGTTGCCCACCACACTCTTCCGCCGTGATGTCTTTGCATCATCATAGGCCGAACAGTGACGGAGCGAGCTGACCACACACTGAAGCCTGGAAACCATGAGCCAGCCGTGAGCTCATTACTCTTAGATAGCTTGTCACAGCGACGAGGGGCTGACCAACAGAAACCCTGGAAGAGTCAGTCACCAGGGGACTCTTTACAGGAAATACAAAGAGAATTCTTTAGGAAGGAGGACAATAGTCCTAGACAGAAGCAGGAGATGCAGGAACAAATACGTAATAAAAGAAAGGAAAGCATGTATGCTAATCTAAATAAATACTGACCGCATAAGGCAGTAATAGTAAAGCCAATGAAGTTTTAAATATAGTGAGAATCAAAAATACATGACAGCAATAGCTTGTAAATATGGAAGAATATAAATGAAACTAAAATCTTTTCTGGTCCTTGAATTGTCCAGGAAAAAGTAGAAGTACTAATATTTTTAACCTCGATAAGTAAAGGATCCGTGTTATAACACGTCAATCATTTTCAAAATAAGTAAGCAGCAAGTTAATTATTTCTCAGAGGACAGAGACAGAATCATTCCGCATTTATAACTGCGCAAAAGATAATGGCTGATAGGGACTCCCAGAATCACGAAAATGGCGTAAAACAGCAGGACTCCGGAAGCACAGAAGACACGCTAGCAGTCCCAGTAGAAACCGCAGAGGTGGTGAAAGCATACCTTGTTTCTTGGTCTGCGGTGTGTCTCCAGATTGTGTCATTTAAATCTCTCTACACTTGCAAAGCTCAGCTTATTCCCCAGCTCTCCCATTTGGCAGCTCCCAGCACACAGAAGGCACTAGAGGATGAAAAGGGAAAGGATGGTAGTACCTGGCTGTCAAGGGCCGAATTGTGTCCCTGACCAACTTCATACGTTAAAATCCTAACCCCTCAATATTAAGTTAAATGAGGTCATCGGGAGGCTGTGATCCAATATGACTACAGCCTCTATAAAAACATCAGAACAGGGATGCACACCGAGGGGACACCATCCAAAGTGATGACCTACAAGCCGAGGACAGGCCACAGGAGAAAACAGCCCTCTTGGCACCTTGATCTCTGACTTATAGTCCCCAGAAGTGTGAGAAAATAAATGCCCTTACTAAAGCCACACAGTCTGCGGGACTTGATAGGGCAGCCCTAGAAACTAACCCACCGATAAGCTGCTCCCTCCGTGACCAGTCACCCAGCAACACAGTTCTCAGGGCAAGTCCCATCTTCTAGTGGCACCTGTCCTTCTAATCAGGGACCCTGATTTCTGCCCACTCATGTTCTCCTCCCCCTTCCTTCTCAAGCAGACCCAAGAACAGCACCACCGTGCCACCGGGCTGTGTCTCCCTTCCGGCAGCCTCACGCCCTGGCACCATCTTCAGCTCCCACTGCCCTCCAAACACTAAATTAAATGCATTACTGGTATGGAACGAACCTATGCTGGAAATGTTTACCAAAGAGGAAACAATCAAAGAAAAAGGCAACTGAGGCAACCTTTCATGTCCCACCGCACATGTGGCCCCTTTCTGTCTGAGCAACAGCCCACTCTTTTGCATCCATCTTTGCTACAAACATTTTCATAATTATGTTTTATAATATATAAATATATGAGTAGACATCTTGTCAACTCCAGTCCTCATACTGACCCTTTCTTTTCTCCCAGGTGCCATCCTGCGCCCAGAGTCCTGGGGACTCTCATTCGTCCTCGTGACTTTGCCAAACAGCTTCTTCCCCGTCATGGAAAAGCCCTTCAAGAACGGCACTGAGAACTGTTCCCTTTACATGGAGCAGAAGACCTTCCCCCGAATTAGGGCTGGGCGCCATACTGCCAGAACACACTGCCTCTGCTAGGATGTGCAAGAACTCAGAGTCACCCATGAGATGGATAATCGGCATTCGTGAGAACATGGAGTTGGCCCCAGCTGGTTAACACCACGCCCGCAGCAATGCACACACACGGAGTCACCTGGAGGGGCCAGCGGCAGAGAGCAGCCCACCCCCGACTGCATGGCATGTAGTAGGGATAGATGCTCTGCAAATCCTAGCAGATTCTCCTTTCGACTTCCAGTTGAGATAGCTGTTACTTTCTCTATTTGTGATTATATGTCAGAGAATGTCACTGATATTTCTGAATTTTTTCTTTTGTTGTAAATTGAAAAACTAATTTATAAGATATAAAATAATGTTATGTATATACAATATGGAATGATTAAATCAAGCTAATGAACATATCTATCACCCTGAATAGTTATTTCGTGGCGAGTACAGGTGGTATTTCAATTCTTCTGTAACACAGTGCTGGCTGGAGCTCCATCAGCCTGCCAGCCCCCTACCCTCCCCGACACAGGACCACACAGAGGCAGAGATTAGCGGGTACTGCGTACGACAGGCATACTGAAACGCAGGGTCCCTGTCCAAACTCCTGCCTAATTGGTACAGATTGCTCTTGCCGTTTGAAGTGACTCAGCAGTTTTTCAAAGTTTTCCACTTCATTTTTTAGCATTTAGAGCCAAGTAACATCTGTTCACACCCAACCACTTCATTGTCACCACGTGTCCCAATAGCAAAGACCGCTTCTCCAGCCAGGGAAGGATGCGTGTGCAGCAGTGGTTTCTCTCCGGCCATTCTGCACCTTCCCCGCAGACAGGGATGTGGAGGTGGACTGTGGAGTGCATTCCACGGAGCGCTCTGTGCCGAGGTCGCGAGCGACGGGGCACTACTGAAGCCTGGGGCAACTTGGCTGGGAGTGGGGGGGTACTCTTTCAGGTGGTTCACACATGATCCCACTCAGGTGGTGAGCCTGGACCACTGGCAGAAAGGAAGCATCTCAGAGAAAGCAGCCTGGACTCTACAACCCCCTGGAAGACGGAGCCGGGATGCCAATGAACCCACAGGAGGGTCTGCGCTCACCTGGAGAACCTGAATTCTCTTTCCACAAGGCAGGCTTCGTTTCCAGTTGTAACTTTGATGTGTCTTATTCAGACAATAGCCCGATGTCCTCTTCTAAACCAACTTCAGAACCCTGAACAAGATTAAAGCTGAGATTACACGTCTGTGGATGAGTGGAAACACAGATTTGGTCTGATTGCCAGTACTGGGGATAGAACTCAGGATCTCCTGCAAACTAAGCAAGCAACTCTACTCCTGGGCTACATCCCCAGATCCCTGGTTTATAAGCTTCTTCATGTGTATTCCATTAGTGTATATTAATAATGCAGAATATTGAATTTTAATTTGGCATTTTAGTACATGCATATAACACCTTCACATCACATCCACTGCCCCATCTCCCTTACCTTCTCCTCTCCCCGCTGCCCAACACACTTCCTCTTGTCTAGCAGTCTCCTTTTACTTTCACGCCATCTTTCTTTTTTCTAGGTTCCACATACGAGACAAAACTTTCGATACTTGACTTTCTGAGTCTGTCTTATTTTGCTTAACATAATGATCTCCAGTTCTGTCCAAGTGTCTGCAAATGACAGGATTGTATGTTTTACAGCTGAATGATACTTTGTGGTCTACAGGCCATAGTCTCTTTATCCGTCCGTCTGTTAGCAGCACCTAGACTGATCCCACAACTTGGCTACTGTGAACTGTGCAATGATAAACATGGTATCTCCATAGCACGCCAAATTGTGCAATGAGACACCCGGGAATGCAGGTATCTCCATAGAGTGCTGACTTTAAGTCTCTCAGAACTACACGGAGGACCAATACAGCTGGCGTCACATGGTAGTTGTAGCTTTAGTTTTTTGAGGAATCTTCATACTGACGTCCATAATGGCCTTGCTAATTTATATCCCCGCCAGCAGTGTAGAGGGGTCCTTTTCCCCCACATCCTTGCCAGAATTTATTTTTTGTACTCCTGACGATAGCTGTTCTGACTGGGGTAACAGAATCTCAATGTAGTTTTGATATTTCATTTCCCTAATGGCTAAAGATGTTGAAAATTTTTTCTGTATATTTATTGGCCATTTATACCTCTTTAGGGAAGTGTCCATTCGGTTCCTCTGTTCACTGGCTGATTGGGTTGCTTGTTATTGTGTATTAAGTTTTCTCAGTTCTTTATTCTGGATATCAATCCTTGTTAGAAGAGTAGCTAGCAAAGATTTTCTCCTATTCTGTAGGCTGTTCTTTCACTATCTTGATTGTTTTATGTGCCATGTGGAAGCTTTTTACTTCGATGCAATCTCATTTATCAATTCTTGCTATTATTTCCTGAGACACTGAAATCGCATCCTTGTTCGTAGACAATATGATTCTATACTTAGGAGGTCTAAAGACTCCACTAAAGGAATCTAAGAACTAATTAACAAATTCAGCAAGCTAGCAGGACATGAACTCAACATACGAAACCCAGTAGCTTTTCTATGAACAAATAACAAAACTACTGAGAAGCAAACATCAGGAAAACAATTCTGTTCACAATAGCTTCATTAAAAGAATGAAAAAAAGACCTAGAAATAAACATAACCAAGGAGGTGACAGACTGCAACAAGGAAAACTATGAAACACTGAAGAAAGAAATAGAAGGAGACACTAGTAGATGGAAAAACCTCACTGTCCATGGACTAGCAGAATCAGTTTGTTTTTTTTTTAACTTTTTGAGACAGGGTCTCACTAGGCAGCTCAGGCTGTCCTTGAACTTGCAGCAATCCTTCTGCCTCAGCCTCTCAAGTGTTGGGATTACAGGCTCGCACTGCCACACCTGGCTCCAGAATCGATATGTTTTAAATGGCTATATTACTTAATGTGATCTACAGATTCAGGGCAATCACCATCACGTACTAATGACATTCTTTGCAGAAGTAGAAAAAACAATTCTAAAACTCATATGGAAGCACAAAAGATTCCAAATAGCCAAAGCAATTCTAAGCAAATAGAGCAATGCTAGAAGTATCGTGATTTCAAATTACACTACCTAGGTGCCTGACTTCAAAATATACTTTGATGCCATAGCAAAAACAGCATGGTACTGGCATAAGAAGAGGCATGTAGACCAATGGAATAGCATGTAGGACCCAGAAATAAACACATGTGAATATAGCCACCTGATCTCTGAACTAAAGTACCAAAAACATACACAAAGGTATCAAAAACATACACAATCATGGAGAAAAGGTAGCCTCTTTAACAAATGGTACTGGGAAAATTGGTGATTCGTGAGTAGAAAACCAAAACTAGATCCCTGTCTCTTATCCTGTAGAACAAACAACCCAGAATGTATAAACATCTAAATTTGAAAGTTTGAAGCTGCTAGAAGAAAACAGAGAAAACACTCCACTCTTTCGACATTATATTAAAAAATCCTAAGAACCAACCTACAAAGGAAAGTAAAACTTAACAAGATTTCTCAACACCACAATTAACTCAAGATTGAATAGGGACCCAACCCCACAGCCCCCATCTGCGGATTTATTAAAATTATTTGTCATCAGTGATACTAAAAGACAGTGGCCTTCCTGCTGGGTTTACATGTTGGAGACATTTCAGTTCTCAAATTCAAAGTTTATTCATGTCAAGTGAGAATGATTGTATGGCCACATATTAATAAATAAACTGAATATGTGCCATCTGAGCCAAAACTTTAAAAATTAAAGATGCCACTAGTAGGGAAATGGCAATAGAATTTATGAATGTTGGTGTGATTGGTAAGAAGCACTTAGGATGTTGTGGGAACAGTGACCCCATCCCAGGAAGAGGTCTGCAATTTGGACAGCTGTTATGGTTGGTAGCTAGATGTCCCCCTAAAACCTCACATACTCATGGGTGGGGCTTTTCAGAGCTGGGTGGATCTAGGGCATGCATTACTGGAATTAAGGGTGTGTGGTACTAGATTAGTCCACTGATTGGAATTAGTATAGTTCTGAGCGTGGCTGAATGGATTTACTGAAAAGAGAAGTCCCACCCTGGATGTGGCTGGCACCACCCAAAAAGGGTGGTAGCCTTGTTGGGATAAAAGATGGAAAGCAGGCTGCTGCTGCTTTCTGCTTCCTGTCTGCCCTGCTATGGGCTGTTTCTCCTCTGATGCTCCTCTGCCACACCACCCAGCCTTGGAGCCAGCAAACTACGAACTGAAACCTCTACAAACTGTGAGCTAAATAAACCTTTCCTCCCTGTGGGTATCAAGTATTTTGTCCTAGCAACAAAAAAGTCACTAAGGCAACAGCCGTTCCAGCCCCACCTTGGTCTACACATGCTTGTGCACATGCTAAACACGTATGAAATGACTCCATGAGCCAGGTTCTGATTTGTTTAACCTATCACTAGAAGAAGTCCCCAGAATACTTAGCAGAATTGTCACCCCTCTTTGTGTCTTATTAAGAAGATATTTTTACTTAAAAGAACCTCTTCCCCAAAGGAGAAATTCTTGAGGAAAAGAAAATAAGGCCTTTTTCCTGGCTCCTCCTGGGGTGTCTACAACCAAGATTAACCAACATAATCATAGGACCGCAGAGATGAGATACTTTGCTTTGGGGACAAAAATATTTATGATGAAAAAAATGTTTAAGTTTTTTTTAGAAAAGACTTCTACTTTAATGAAAAACTTCTACCCACATAAAAACAACCTCCAGGGGCCTTGTTGAAAACTGTTAAGATAAAATATATTCCACATCTTACTCTTCACAAAAAGGCTTATTATGTCTCTCCCATTAACTTTGTCCTCAGGGTATTTCTGATGTCTGCAAAACATATTACCGACATTTCCTGCTGGAAGGTTTTGCAGTCCCGTCATGGAATTAAACTCAAGAAATGACTAAGGCTGTGAGGCTGCACAGAGTGCCTGGACAAGGCCTCCGGGAGCCAGGGCCAGGAAGGCAGGAGGGCCCGGGTCTTCCCAGGAGATCTTCAGGGGGAGGCAGCATCCTCTGGGCAGGGACAAGTCAACCCTCTTCGCGCCAGATGCCGCTGGGCCCTGCACGCTTTCTCTGTCACCCTACAACTCCCTAAAGAGCAAGCTTGACATCCCCATGCACTGAGTGTGGACCTGAGGGCATGTGTTTCCTAGCGTCCCTCACTCTCCAATGTGACAGGAGGGACCACAGGTCTATCCCCAGTGGGGGAAGAGGAAGGATCGAGGGCGTGTGGCCAAGAAGAACGGGGTGTGACTTGGGTCCATTTCCTTCACCCGCCTGTGAGCCCTGACCTGAATGGTCGGCCTGGCCATGGGTCCTACGGGTCACTTCAGTGTGGCTCCACCGCCTGTACCCAGAAACAGCATGACATCCCCCTTTAATTAGGAGCACAAACCGCGTCCTTCCATAGATCATGGTGTTAAAGCCGCCTCTTCTTATGACGATCATGAAACGTATAAAACTAGGAAGCAGAAAGAGCACTCCACACTTGGGAGGGGAGCCGCAGGAGCCCTGGGGCCGCTCACACAGAGCTGCACAGCCCTGCAGCTGGGTGGGCCAGGACTGACCTGGGGCAGCTACCCCCGGACCTCAGGTGTTCCACAGGCTCAACCTGGGCAGAGGAGGGCCTGAGTCAGC
Organism: Hystrix cristata; assembly: GCA_004026905.1. Classification (NCBI taxonomy): domain Eukaryota; kingdom Metazoa; phylum Chordata; class Mammalia; order Rodentia; family Hystricidae; genus Hystrix; species Hystrix cristata. The sequence continues at coordinate 17,332 of PVJO010021717.1, read as the reverse complement.
CGCCGCCTCCAGGAGCCCACCACGGACTCATCGCCCACAGCCTCCGCGTCAGTGCTGTGGGGAAAGAGAGGCGTTAGCACCCCTGTGCCCAGGGCCTGATACACACAGATGGCTAACGCATTGCTGCCTACTTCATGGCATCTAACAAGTGGTTTTGAGATATTTTTCAAGCGGGAAGAGGAGGAAGAGGTGGAGGGACAGGGGGTATGAAAAAAATTGAAAGAAAAAGATAGAAATAGCTTTTGCCAAAAGGAAAGGTACCAAGAGATGGAAGGAGCAGAGAGGGGTGGAAAGGGTAGGGGATGAATAAAGAATTAAGATGGGTTATGTAAGTGGACCAACTCCCAGGATAACTATCCTCCTTATGCACTGCAAACATGGAGTAATGAAACAATTAATAGAAAAAATTTCTTTTAAAAACTCCAGCATCAGATGACCACTGAACGATGGGGAAAGGGTCACTGCCCCCGAGGCCTGTGCTCCCCGGGTCCTCCTTTGGTCAGGAGGACACCCTACCTTCCCCACATCAGTGGCCGTCTGGATGAAGACCCAGGGGAGGGGCGAGGACAGAAAACGGAATGGATCCCAGACAGGCAGGCAGGCAGGCAGCCAGGCAGGGACAGCGGGACCCCTGTGGCCACAGAGGCTGGGCTGGGGGTGAGGAAGAAGGAGCAACCGGCAGGAGGAAGGGACACTTGTCTTGCAGCGTGAGCTGGCTCCCTCCTTCCATTCAGAACGCTTCAAAGATCGTTCCCAGAAGGAATGATCGATTCTTACTCCAGGGTAGCTTCCCAAAAGGGCTATAATTAGCTTCAGCGTTTTCAAGCATCTCCATCTGCACTGCCAGGCTGCTCTCCAAAAGAAATGCAGCCATTTCGACCACCGAGCAGGCTGTGGAAACAACGGCTCCTCCATCCCACTTTCTAAGAAGTTGCTTCGATTTCCAGGAAAGCCGCTGCATGCTGGCTGCGCCGTAGAAACAAGGATGACACACCCAGGTCCTGAATCGGGTTTCACCCGCCCTGTTCCACCTTGTGGCTGCGGCCCTGGCGTCTACCCGAGAGCCGGGCTGCCGGACACACTGCTACACTCTGCGTGCTTCTGTTCCTCGTGTTCAAATGGGGCTAAAAATACCTACTTCTCGGGGTCATCATGAGGACTAAATGAAAAAAGGTTAGAAAGTGCTCATTACCTAGCACCTACTAAGTGCACGCTAGATGTTAGCTCTCCTGCTTTTGGATTACAAACTCCTCCTTGCCTCACCCATCTTCATTCCCTTAGCACTAGTGAGATGCTCGGTCTGTCGAGAGGTTTCATAAACACCTGTTGAATAAATGCTGAATGAGCACTTGCGTATATTTCCTAGTCAGAACACCCTCACGGGCAGGGCGGGAAGAACTGCTGGCCATAAACTGTGCAGAGCCCGGGAGCGCACCGCGTAGTCAGGAGGGCCACGTCAAGGACAAGGACAGAAAGCAGCCCCCCTGGAGGCTGCTGCTCCTGAGCTCCTGGGGCAGTGGGCCATGGCATGGGACGTCGGAGCAAAACTCTGAGATGGATAAGGAGATTGTGTCTCACATACAAGTCAGGCATGACACAGCCTGTAATCCCAGCACTCCGGGAGGCTGAGGAAGGAGGATGGCAAATTCAAGCCTAGGCAAATTAGCAATTTAATGAGGCCCTGTCTCAATATTTTTAAAATATAATTTAAAAGGGGTTGGAGATGTAGCTTAGAGCAAAGGCCCTCCACGCAATCCCCAGTACTGGAGGAGGAAAAAAAGAAAGAAAGAAAGAATTCAAGGATGGACAGAAGAGGAAGTGCACTACTTCCAAGCTGACGTGGACACACGACACCATCTCTCTGCCACCAGCTGACCAGAACTGAGTGTCCCTGGAGGTCGGGCACTGTGAGTGGAAACCTGGCCACGTGGTCCCCTGCAGGATCAGGCCGAGAAGCCCTTCCTGGGGACCAGGACGCGCTCTTCGTCACTCACTGCCAGCATGAGGGCGACAAGAACACACTCCTGGGAGAGTGAGGGACACCGCGGTGGCAGTATGGACCACCTCCCGAGCACCGGCCCCAGGCTACTCCACGGCTCAAATCTCTCCTGGAAAGTCCTGACAGACCCAGAACAACACGTTGCTCGGTTCACAGATGGGCTTCCCCGTTCCCAGAGAGACTGTACCGAGCCCCAGTGTACAAAGGCTGTGAATGGGCAGCTTATGAAAGGCAGGTACCAATCCCAGTTACAGAGAAAAGTAGGATTATCCCCGTTCATGGCACGGTCAGCCCCGTACTAACAGCCAAGCAGCAGCATCTTTACAGGTTTTATATAACTTTTGAGGGTTCAAATGCCCTGAAATTGTTTCCTGGGCGCGGAACTGGCCATGCATGAAGTTTCCTAGAAGCCTTTTCTCTGTCTTCTGTCCCCACCATCTCCGCTCAGCACCTGGGAATGAACTGGCATCAGTCACGTGGCCACCTCCATGTTACACCCTAAGGCATCCAGTGGGAAGCTAAGAGCCCACAGAGCTCTGAGGGTGCTTTCTAGTGTCCCAACTTTGGAAATGTCTGGGCCGTGGGTGTTGGGGAGACCCAAACAGCGCTTTCCCAGACAGGCACCACATGTAGCTCTGGTTCCAGGGGCATGAGAAACAACAGACACACTCGACGTGTAGAAAGGTTCCTTTCTCTATGAGGAGCAAAATAGTTTGATTATCAGTAGATTTATTTAGACACATACTTGGGTGCAGCTTACTATTTTAGCTGTACGAATTACCGAAGGCTTAGAACAGAAATCTCTGATACTAAACACAGAAGATAATATGGGTTATCCTTCGTCTGACAAAAGGCCCACACTTTTTTTTCATTTCTTAGAGGAAATCTCCCTTGGTTCAAACTTTTATACTTTATTAACATAGCATCAACTTTGGTTCAAACCTCACTACTTGGATTGGAAAATCCAGAAATCACTTGCAGGTGAGAATCATAATCCTAGGAATCATAATGTTCCAGTGATCCATGGACCAAACTCCCCAAAGACATTGTTAATGACTTTTATTAGACATCCGGGAAGGAAGTGTCTCTAGCATGCTTTTGCCATTTCTTCATCCCATGTAATGTAGGAAGAAAAATCATGTTCCCCAGAATTCAGTCAAGAAAACAATGCACAGGTCAGAGAGCAACAGTCAGATGTCTTTCTGCCTTGCTGAGTATCGCTATGTGGCAGACACGTGGATTTTGGGTTCGAGACACAGAGTAACAGCTATGATTCTGTCCTTGCGATGTTGGGGAACAAATCTGAAGCTGTAAGTACAGCGTGAAGGAGCAGAATACCCCTGTCTTTGAGATATTTATGATCTAGCAAGAACTGTAGCATGTATCATGCTCCCATGCACGTGTGTGTGTGTGTGTGTGTGTGTGTTTGTGTGTGTACAAATGCACGGGAAGGTTTCCAAGACCAGACCTGACATGTGCACTCAGTAGGCATGAACAAATGGGGCGGGGGGAGGCAGTGACACTCACCGGTCAGCTCTGCAGTACACTGACTGATCCCTCAGGTCGCCCTTCCTCCTCACGCCAGCCCTGCGAGGTTCACCTTGGCTCAGAGATAAGGAAAAACAGATCTGAGTGAGGTCTGTGGACTCCAGAACCTGGCTGCCACCCAGGGTGACACTAACTCACTGTACCACACACTATTGATTTCCCTGCTTTTAAATGTGTCCTCTGTGTTTGGAAGGTTTTCCATTGTACATGGACATGTGCACACCCACACATGCACAGACACACGGACACATTTCCTGCTACACCACAAAACACCCCGAAGGCAAAGAGGGTTCTCAATGACTATTGCACCCGAATAGCTCCAGCACCGACGGCTAAAGGCGGTGCGGGTAGCACAGGAGGAAGTAGAGTTTTCATCAATCAAATCACTAGGACTTGGTTTTCCTTCCCATTAATGTGGTTAGTTAACTGTCTATTGCATTTTAGGGAAAATATGACCAAATAATTAACAAAGACAATGGAAACCTCTATCAAACAAAAAAATTTAAGTACTACACATTTATATTCCTAGTGTGGGGTTGGTATGTACATAACACGTCTTAATTTCTTTTTTCATCCCCTTCTCCCCTCTCTCTCCCTTGCTCCATCTCTTGACCCTCTTTCCATTCGAGAAAGATCCATCTCCCTACTTTTATTATCTATCTTTCATTTTTCTCTTTTCTCTGTTTTACCAAACGAAATTTCGTGCGTGACTCCATATATAAAAGTCACAGAGACGGTGCTGTCCTGGGAGGCGGGAGAGCAGCAACCCTCCGTGACCGCGCAGCCCGAGCGGCTCTGCCCTCCGCGCTCCTGAACGTCACGACGCAGTTTTAGCAGCAACCAGATGCGAGGACTCGAGCTCATAACTAACTTCAGCCCCCCAAGCAACCCAGGCCCATGCTGCTCGCCTCAACAGGAGAGACTGCAAATATTAATAATAATAAGTAGTAATGATGATGGTGACGTAAAATGTGGCTTCCAAATTCTTCTTCAACTGCCTAATGACACACGTGGCAGTGTGGGGACTCCACGCCAGCAGGGCCTTACTAAGGGTCTGCCTCACAGGGGAAATTTCCAAGCCATTTAGCAGCACTACAAACAGGAAAATGAACTGCGTGTTTTCCTCATTAAAATACTAGTCTAAAAATGCCGTTTCAAATGTAATGAAGTAGAATGGAGATCAAGAATTTCACTCAATATTATAATTATACCCTATTGTTATTCTGACTTGAGTTTACGACTGTTTAGAAATCACAACAGAAGGAAAGAGAGAAACAGAACACTATGATAATTTGGATCTAGAATGTCCCCCAAAGGCCTGTGGTGCTACTGGGAAGTGGTGGGACCTTTAAGGGGCGGGGCCCAGTGGGAGGAAATGAGGTCACTGGGGGCGTGGCCAGGAAAGGGCTGTGTGACCCCAGCCCTTCCTCTCTGTCTGTCACAGTGTCTTGGCTTAGGGTGCCAGGCTTAGCTCTGCTATGAAGCGCTGCCTCGCCACAGGCCCAAAGCAACAGACCAGAGAACCGCAGACCAAACCTCAAAACTGTGAGCTCAGATTTCCTCTTTATAAGTCGCTGCATCTCAGGTACTTGTTCTAGTGATAGAAAACTGTGTCCTGACTAACACACAGGAGAAAGGGAGAGTCTGAGCTCTGGTCAGCGGGAGGTTTGAAAGCAGGGCATATTATTCACATCCTGAGAAATGCGCAGAGACCTCAACTTCCCAAAAGTGGGAAAGAAGGACCTCTTTGATCCCTGTCGTTGGCGGCTTGTGTAATCTGCAAAACGCTGAAGCTGCAATGCAAGCAGAAGCCACTGGGGTCCAGTCCTGGTCCCGGAGGAAGTGGCATATATCTTCCCACACTGGAGTGTACAACACTATCGTTTGGATTTCAAATAATTTGTCCTGGGATCGGGCACTGAGCTTTCTACTTGGAAAAAAATACGAATGAACAAAAAGAATAACAATCCAGTTGGGAAAAACTAGACTAAACATGATTAGGAAATACACAGACCGAACAGCCAAAAAAAATGTTACGAGCTCAAAATCACTGGTAATTAGAGAAACGAAACTAAAACAAAATGGCCTCACTTTCAGCCAAATGGACAACATGGATTTTAAGGCTGGAGAGTCCCATGCTCTCGGCAGGAGGGTTCTGTAGCCAGGCGTCAGGAAGGACCAGACGGCCCTCATTTAAAACAGGGAGGGGCAGCAGGGGGAAGTTTCCGAGAGGAAAACTAGAGTTCTTGCTAGAGTTGGTCTTGGCATGTTAATTTTGAGGTGTTTATTAGATATCCAAGTGCGAATGTCAAGTGGGTGTTGCACGCAAGTCTGGAGTTTGGGGGATTTAGGGAGGAGACATAAATGCATAAACCTGGGTTAGATCCAAAAACAGAAAGTGTGGGTGGGAAAGAGAATGAGATCAAAGACTAAGACCTGGAGTTCTCCACCCTGGAGATCAGGCCCAAAGGAGAGCCCAGCAGAGGGGAGCGAGGAGGAGGATGTGCAGAGGGAGACTGGCAGAAGGGAGGGCGTCTCTAGAAACAAGAAGGGGCGACCTGCCATGGTGATGCTTCTGACATTCAAGCAACTGGAGGCCTGAGAATTGGCCACTGGACAGTAGCACAGAGGCTGATGTGAAAACAGTGGAAATGACGCTGGTGGCTGAGGCACAAGGAGAGGAAGACAGGGCACCAGACTGTGTCTCATTATTCCCTTTTGCATTTTTATGTGAATGTATCATCTGTCTACAAATAAGTAGAATTTGCATTTCTTTTAGTCAAAAGGTAGCATTAAACAACACATTGGACTTAAGTGAAGGAAGAATTAGTAAAATGTAAGGTATGTAAAACTTTGCCACATTGCATCACAGATAGATGGAAGATACAAACAAGAGGTAAGAGATATGAATAGTAACTGAAGAGAAATGCTAGGCCTCCATTCAATACCCCAGAATAAATAAATACAGTGACGCGCAATGTTTTAGAATATTGCAGCCTGTAGCTATTATAGCTAATTGAAAATGTGTATCTACAGACACTGGAAAGTCGAGATCTCTCAAAGCAGGAAAGATAGAAACAAATTCATGTCTAAGCATACTGTAATAAAGCTGATAACAAAGACGAAGAAAGCTTCTTAAAGCAGCCAGAAAGAAAGGATGAATCACCTAAAAAGAATGGCAAGGAGAGCAGCAGTAAGCTTCTCCCAAGCTATACTTAAATTCCGTACACAGTGGAATAAAGTCTTCAAGGTGTTGAGACCAAATAATTGTCAATGCAAAAATTTTTAACCAGCAAAATCACACTGATGAACAAAAATGAAATGGAGTCATGCACCAGTAGAAGAACACTGAGGCTACCTACAAACATCTTTTCCCATTTTTTCTTCCTGGTACTGTGGAGCAAACCCAGGGCCTCTCTCTGAGGCACATCCCCAGCCCCTTCTTATTTTTTATTTTGAGACAGGATCTCACTAAGTCACTAAATTTCCCGGGCTTGTCTTGAAATCGCCTCAGTCTCCCAGAGAGCTTACAGAAATGCACACCAAGCAGGATTATTCATTTTTAAATAATAACAAACACCAGACCAGGATCGCATCCTTGGCCATAGGTGACCACAGTGTTGATGCCGCAGCTCCTGAGTTTCAGGATATGTTGGCCTATTTTACTGTTAGTAAAATGTCTGTTCCTTTTCCACCCTGGAAAAGCTCCTAATGGTGCCAGACTTTTCCTAATGCTACTTCTTGCTTTCTTTCTATTAGAACAACTTGTTTGAGTCCTTATGTTCTGATCTACCTCAAAATAGTGTGATTTTATCCAGTGAACGGCATTTCCCTGTTCTCTGACTGACCCCAGGCTTTGCTTGAGGTCTCACTGTTGTGACCACGGCAGTGGGGCTAACTCTTGGCCCCACCAAGTCTCCTTTCCTTAAAAGCAAATGTTAAGAAGCTTTATTCCCGCAGAGTTTCTTAGCTGGCTAGAATTTCAAGCTAGGTGACCATGCAAATAGAAAACATCCTCTTTTTTCTTCTCTTTGTTCAAATGCTCCCAAGGTAAGTTCTCCACCCTTGGAAAATCTAATCACTTGTAAGTCAAACTCTAGACTGAGTCTGAGGTATACTGACTTGTTTTTATTGGCTTTTTGTTTGCTTCATTGGTCTGGTGCTAGGGGAGAGCTCTGTAGTCCTACTTAAGGCTTCATCCTGGGAATAAAATGCCAGCAAACAAAAAAAGTGGCCGAAGGGAAAGATGAAACTGGAGCCAGAAATGCCTGGAGATGGAGTGTGCACTGAAAAGTAGCCTAAGGAGGCGGAGGGTGCGAAGAAGAGCTCTGTGCCCGGGCATCGGGTGGGAGCTGCAATGCGCTCCAGGAGGTGGCACGCTCTCCTCTCTGGCCAGTGGCCGAGGCTGTCCAGGCGCTGCAAAGCGAGGGCAGCACAGCGCGGCACCAGCTGCACACCTGCCCCGGGGCTCTTGAGGTGTGCGGGGCCGGGACTGGTTTTCTTGTCTGTCTCCACCCGGGCTCAAGCCAGATGAACCTAGGACATCTATCCTGTTCGTTCTCCCATCTCTAGCGCCTGCACGGAGCGCCCCGGGGCTTCTAAATGGAAACAGAGGGCGGGAGAGGGAATGGAAAACAGAAGGTGTTTCCTAAGAAACTGCTCATTACACACGTGTTGGAGGAGCGGCGTCACCGTGGAGCGGGCCACTTCCCTGAAGACGTTTGTGGGGAGCCCAGCGGCTGCCACCCCCAGGAGGCTGCAGTTGCGGGGGGCAGGGGCTCCCTCCTGGAGGGAAGCCCGTCTCTCCACAGTTTGGTGTGTGACAAATCAAACTGCGTGCTGACGAGAAGGATAAATACATAGTAATATGAAAAAGCTAGCAGCGTCCTCCTACTTCTTTTTATCGTTATCAACACAAATGAGTGAGGTTCACTGTGACATTTCACGTGTGCATTCCGGGCTCTAATCCATCCACCCTCTGCTCTCCCTCCGCCCTCCTTCTTTCTCCTTCTCTCCTCCCCCTCCCCTTCCTCTCCCACTTTCAGGGGTTTTTCGGCTTCCACACAGCTCGGCCGGGTCCCCATCCCGGCCATGTGACGCGGACGGCAGTGGACACCGTGCAGACACCGCTCGTGCACGGCTTCGTGTCCCTCAGCTGCATACCCAGGAGCAGCGCAGCTGGCTGGACGTGGTAGACCTACTTTTAGCTTTTTGAGGAACCTCCATGCTGATTTCCATAGTGGCTGTGCTATGTTACAGGCCCACTACCAGCTTATAAGACTGCCTTTTCCTCCACAGCTTCACCAGCATCTTTTATTTTTTCCTTCATGATTCCCAGGGAAAGACTGAATCTCTACGAAGCTTTAATGTGTATTTCCCTGCTGGCTACGGATACCAAGCATTTTTCATTTACTTGTTGGCCATTGGTCTTCTTTGGAGAGGGGTCTGTTCCAATCAGTGGTTCACTTTTTAAATTAGACTACCTTTTCTAGGATAAGGTTTCCTGGACACTGATCCTCCGTGGGACAAAGAGCTGCCAAAGATTCCGGCCCATTCTCCAGGCCGTCTCTTCACTCCTCGGGCCTGTCTCTTTGCTGGGCAGGCGGCCTGGCTCCTGGTGCAGCTGGCTATGCTGGAGACTGAGCCGTGCGGCCTGGCTGACCTCCACGCCTGGTCTGTGGAACCCCCCACGGGCAGGCAGTGATGAGCCTCCCAGCTGTGACTCCCGCTGTCCAGGCCCTGGGTATCTGGTAGCAGCTAATGAAGTGTTTATAAAACATCTAAGAAACGACTGTCAGACACACAACAAGGCACAAAGATGGAAGGGAAAACCTTCTGAAATGGCAGAAGCAACACAGAACTGTGGCGGCGATAACCAAATGGTCGCAGTCATCCCTGCAAATCATATAAGTGATGTGAATTCAAACCAATGTAAGGTTAATAAAATAAAACCATAGAGCCAAGACTTTTAATTTAAGATGATAAGCTAAGGAACAAAGCAAGAAAGGAAAAAATTAAATAGGCCGTTTTAATTAAACACTCCAGAAAACCTGATTTTACAGCCTCATCCATTCTATAAATATAGCTTCTCATTAATAATTTAACCTTAGCAGTTCCCAGCTGTGGGCTTTAGGGAGTACAGTTTAACAAGCCACTTACAAAGGCCATAAATTCCTCCAGGAGGACAAAGCTAAATGGTCATAGACCACTCGATATGCAAGGTAATGGCTCTCTGAAGTCCCATTGAATCTTCAAAACATGACTATAATGCGACGCCGGAGCCTTCCGAGGCTTCTCTCTGGGAAAAGGGTGCCTTTGAAAGCTCGCAGGCCCCCTTGAGTGTGGCACTGCAATTCTGGACTTGGAAGCCAGGTTCCCTGCAGACTCCCTGCACTTGGTCTGTCATAAAGGGAGGGAGTCATGGACAGATGAGACAGGAGCACTGGAAGACCCATGGAAGACACAGCCTCCCCAGGTCTCCTGCAAAGGACCAGGCAGAACAGAGAGCCTTCAGCCCACACTCACAGCCCAGAAAAGTTCACGTGAGAAATCACCAGTGCCCAGCGGCCAGGGAGAGACGGAAGCGTTTGCGCCTGGTGAGACCTGGCCAGGGTCGGGGCAGTAAGTCTGGCAGGAGACTCAGGTGGGAGCAGAGCTCGGTCCTCATGTGACGGCTGAAGCTGGGTCAGACCCAAGCACAGCGCTGGTTGCTCCGCCTCCAGGCCACCGGCTGGAGCTGAGACCGAGCAGAGACCTCCAGGAGAAGATGTCAGAATTGCTGTCCCTCCCCCGGGGCCCCTGGGATGAAGGACAGAGGGGCACCGGCTGCTCCCATCCCAGGTCACGCTGCAACGGGCACAGAGGCTCACCCACCGCACCTCAGGAGCGGCACCAAGTGTTGGCGCTCAGTCAGCTGGCCTCCAGGCTGCGTGTGCTCCCCGTACAGGGACTAGGCTGCGGCTCCCAGCACCGACAAGCTCTGCCCTCCGTCCACAGGAGCAGAAGCGACGTCTGGCTGTGCTTCCCTAGCAACCTCTAGGGAAGGCCTGCACGAGCGCCTCGGGGAAGGGTCAGGAGCCCCTAGAAAGTCCAAGACACAGTGAGGAGCCTCCCAGGGAGAGCCCGGGGGGCACAGAGGGCAGGGTGGGGACAGGAGGACACCGCAGCAGACTGGAAACCCGCTCTGCACGGAGAAGGTCGGAGGAACACACAATTGACTTCACTCATACTTCCCTTTCTGTGGTATGAACACACACACGCACGTGCACACACACACACGCACGTGAGATGTGATCCAAAATACGGTGACTAATATTTTTAAATTTATTGCAATAAAAGACACATCGCTATTGATCCCCTTCAAAACACTCCCCTCACTTTGAAGACACTCATCCCGTCGTCCTGGTCACTTTCTACAGCAGCTCTGGAATCCTCTTTCTTGAGCGTCTTTAGTTGCACTCTCATGGCTGCCTCAATGCCCTTAGTCTGTTCAAAATGTTTCCCTTTCATGGTCTGTTTGACCCTGGGGAAGAGCCGGAAGTCACACAGTGCTGAGGTAGGACTAGGGCGTGGCTGAGGCTGGCTGGCAAGGGAACGTGACCTGGGGGAGTGGCCTGGACCTGACGTCACTCTGAGGCGTGATTTTTCAAGCAGAGTCCTCACCCGGACTGCAGGAAGTTCTCTGAGTTTCCACCAGAACTCCATTCGATAAATAGTAGCAACACCTGAAGCAAGGGGGCCTTCTTGTCTACCGCGCCACCGCGAAGGGGCTCTCCTTCCCCTCCCATGGAAGATGGTGGCTGCAGATTGTTATGCTCAATTTTATTGTTATGCTTAATTTTCCTTTTTTATACTTTGAAATAAAACTTTGGAACTACTTTTTGTCCCCCTCATTCAATCCTTTGCTTGAGGAGGGAAAGAATCCAGGAATACTGGAACCCACCTGGTAACAGTGCCAGATCTGGTGACTAAGTGGGTGAGGACACCGTCGTGCTTTTATGAACTGCCTTTTTGGTGAACGGCACTTCGCATCACATTCGCTGAGTTCTGATCACACCTTACAAAAACACGTACAGAAGAAGACTCCAGAGCTGACTCAGAAAGTAGTAAGGCGAGTGGAATAAGTGTGTTCCAAGGAAGGTGGGAGATTCTGAGGAGGCTTCATGGCAATGAGTCTTTTATTTTATTAAGTAAAAATTATTTTACGTAAATATTTACCATATATTTCAGGGACAGTTCATGTGAATATATGTAAATAAGGCTAAAAGAATTATTTCAATAAGTTTAAAGTAGAAAGTCCAGCCTGATTTGGTCATTGCACACATGAATCCAATTATCTTACTGTACCCTAAACATGAGCTAATGTGGCAATTAAATTTTTTCAAATAAACATTAAATTACACATGACCAAAAGCAGTGTGGCATAATTTAATTTGAAGAAATTTTTCTTTATTATCAGTACACAGAATATATAGGATTCTAGCACTATTTCCCGGGTTTCCAGGCTCTATATTGTTGTTTGATCCCTTTGCTAACACTTTCCCACTACTTCTTTCCATTCTCTGCATTCCCCACAGTCTGGCCTTCCTACTGAGAGAACCCTGCTCGCCAATAGCCCTGTCCGTCCCCTTAGCCCGGTGCACACAGCTCAGTCACAGCCCCAGCCCTGGTGAGTGAGACAGTGCGCTGGACGCCAGCAGGAGAGAGGCCACCGCCAGATCACTCGCACGAGCCCCACTCTGGCTCTCGGCCCTCTCGCTGTCTCTTCACACTGGACCACAGATGATGCCCCTGTGGGAGCTGCAGTCAAGAGCAGCAGCAGCCCTCCCACCCCCGAGTGACCGTGTGGAGCGGAACTCTGCACCTGGGACGCCACTGGCCTGTGCTGTAAGTAACGGAAGATGAACTTCACTGTGTGAAGCCGCTGAGATACGGCATCTTTTGCTGCCTTCTTGCCTGCCACCGTTTCTGCTCCGTGACGCTCGCTGGCTCAGCTCCTGCTGCCTCTGGAACTGCGTTCAAGCGTCACATCCTCAGAGATGCCTTCCCTGCTCTGCCTGGTCCTCCCAACCCTCGTGCTACTTCACTGTTCTTCATAGCCACGCATCGCTCTCTGGTATTCTATCCTGGTTTATTTATTTGCCGTCTGCCTCCTCCACAAGAGAATTAAAGTCTGTTTTATCAGGCCGGTGCCCCCGTGCCTAGAAGAGGGCCTCACGTAAAGCAAGGTCTGCAGAAATACCTGCTACATGATTAGTGAACTGCTGTGCTACCGGAGAGAAGCGGAGAGTTAAACCACTGTGCTGACAAGAGAACTCGGTTACAAATAGATCGCGTGGCGTGGCATCGCGAAGTCCTAGGAAGCCTCAAGAATTAGAGAGGCCTCCAGTTCCCAAAGTTTGTTATTGTTTGCACATTGGTTCATTTCTCCCACTGAACCATGCACCCTTCCTGCGTAAGTCTGGTGATGTCCCGATGAGTTCCAGGCCCAAGTTCTAGAGCGGTGCGGAGATCACAGACACATCGCACAAGCATCTCAGCATGTGGAAACAGCTGACCGTCCTTTCTCGTATCTTTTCATTCGTTCTAGAAGAGAGCCCAGTTCTCCTTAGCTTCCCCTCTGTCATTACGGGTTCCTCATACCCTCCTGGTGGAGCAAGGAGGCTGCTCCGAGCAAGCTCGGCACGCCGGGACCCTCCACCTCCACTCCAGCTACTCTCGGACCCACACTGTTTTCAGCTGATGCGGAACCCTCAAGACTTAGGGCCCCGAGAGCAAGTTTCCACATCTCTTTGCACCCCAAGTGCACCCAGTCTTCTTACCTTCCATAAACTATCTCCAGGAAACCAGTGAAGGAATAATTTCAAAAAAAGTGTCCAAACCTCTCAGAATGCCTAGATGCTGAATTTAATATTTTGTCTCTCTCCTCTTGTCCACAGTGATCATTTGGCCTGTTTTCAAATACTTAGTATTTTCTTCTATGTACCAGTGCGAGGTCCAGGTGAGAGAGACATTCTGAAGCTGATAGACACCCGTTTTTGCAAACTCTTTGGCCCTTTGTGCACTGGCTGAAACACCCAGAAACCAGAAGCTTGCGCCTCCATTCAGCCTGGTTTCTGAGATAGTGCTAGACACGTTAGAGCAGCCCCAGTTCCCCGGAAGACCAGCAGTGTGAGATGGTCCGTTAGGAATGGGGTTTTGCTCGGATAATTAGGAAAACTCTGCCTTTTAAACAAGATACTTAACAGGCAAGTTAGGGAAAACTTGTGTCTTACACAAAACCTCAAGGAGCCAGGCAAGGTGGTACACACCTATAATCCCAGTACTCAGAAGGCTGAGGCAGGAGGATTGCCATGAATTCAAGGTCAGACTGGGCTACATAGTAAGGTTAAAGTCAACGTGAACTACTTTGAGAACCTGTCCCAAAACAAAACAAAACCAAGAAAACCCTCACGGATATATATGCTTACATACGTATTGTATATCTTAAAGGTGTGAGAAGCACTTGACTGTTTAACTTTGTCGAAAGTTCCTGAAATTATTCAATTAGCAAATCTCTTTCAATTCTTTTCTTAATGCCTATTAACTTCCCACTGAATTAGAGTTCCTTGAAAGACATTTTGAGGAACCTAGGTTTTTATCATTCCAGTCCTATGCACTCCCCAATCACCACAGCCAAACAACATTAACAACAAATCCATTTAGCATTTAAAATTACTTACACCCTGACCCACGCCTCCGCACCGGGCCACCACGGTTCCGTCCTGCCCCTGCTCCTGCTCCCGCTCCTGGCTGCCCTTGATGTCTGTCCTCTCCTGACCTCATCCCTGGCACCGGTCCGGCTCCTTGGCCGCGCCCGCAGTCCTTGTCCCATACAGCTCTGACTGGTCAGACCTGGCTACCCAAATTCTCTTTCTCTCCATGTTTCAACCTTTCTCCCTGCATCATGCTCCAGCTTCTAAACGTCCCTGTCATTTCAGCAATTGCCTCTTGAGCTGCCATTAATTTGATTATGGATGGAGTCGGGGTGGCCAGGGGGCAGGAGACCAATCATTCCTGGCTCCCAGCAATTCCAATTAGCTTCACTAATGAGAACAGGGGTGATCTGGGAACCTCCAGAACTTCCCCAGGGAAAACAGGGCCCCCACTCATGTCCCCTGTGAGGCCTAACTGACTGCAGAGCCTCGATCCCCAACCCCAGGCCAGCTGACCTCGGGGGAGGCACAGGGGGGCATGAGACTCTGCTCGGCAGTGGGCAGTGCCGACTGGCCCTTCCTTCAGGAGGCTCCTCTGGACACAGGCGAGGCCCTGAGCCAGACTCAGGAGGGGCCACTGCGCCCAGCAAGCTTCACCGTGACCAGGTACCAGTGGCCTGCCCTTCCCCACACTCTCTCGGGAGTGTCAGCCCAGGCAGCATGGACACAAGCACCCAGATTTCAGATACCGCATGCTGTGAGGCTGCAAGGGCAGGGGACTCTGAGGCACGGGGCTTGTTTTGCTGCTGGTTCTATTTCCATTCATTTCTAAAGTTGATGCTCAAACACAGTCCCTTACGGGTTTAAAACATGGCTGCCCCTCGGAAGCCCGAGTCACACGTCATAATGGCTAGAAAATGCCATTCCCTAAGGCTGGCACATACAGCACAGGTTTGAAGCTGGTTAGACCGGGTGCAGTCAACTCACAGTGATTAGTGACGTCTAGCCAGTCCCCATCATGGGTCTCTGTCAACCATGTGCTGCTATAACAGGACAGCAGAACTGGGAATTTATAAAGAAAAGCCGGGACATCCTGTATCAGACGAGGGCTTTCTTGCCACCTGATCCCTCGGCAGTGCTGAGCAAGTATGTGGGCAGCAGAGAGCTTGCTTACAAAGTCAGGCTCACGGTGGCCCCCGGCTCTGCGGACAAGGGCATTGGCCACTCAGGAGGGTGGAGCCCGCCTCCCAACACCGTCACAGTGGCAACGAGCTCCCTTCAAAAGCTTGGGAAAGGCTGTTCAAACCACAGCACTACTGTAACACAAGGGCACCCAGACGGTGACGGGACAGATGGGAGACACCAGGGAAGAAAGAAGGAACAGGCAAGTGAACAGTAAAAATAATAACACAGCAGTATTTTGCAGGGTAATCAAAAAACAGACAGTTACCAGAAGCTACAGGCCTCTAAATGGCTAAGAAATGAGAAGAATCGCGATGGGGAACCAAGACAAAGCACGCCTCTCTCCTCACAAAGCCCCGCCCTGTGAAACGAAGGTGGCTAAGAAGCAAGCAGGCAGAGCTCTTGGGACCCAAGTCTCTGTGAACTCATATCTTGTCCTGTGCACTGCTGGCCCCAAACTCAGAAAGCATCCAGTGTTTGAATTGCCCAACAATACTCATTCGCTCATAAAAAGATGGACAGAAGTAATTTTACTCACTTTCGCCTTTATCTAAATGTCGATGAAAATTCCACCCATAGTCCTGACCCTCAGAACTTGCTTTGAAACACTGCTATTAAAGATGATGCTCGTGTGCAGGAATTCCCATCGTGCATTGTCCGCAGCCACCAAAGCTAAATATTTAAATGTAAATACTTAATATTTATTTAACTCTGTGAGCGCTGAGGCTTCACAAGTTCATCTCACATCCTTGACACTGCCCTTGCTTCTTCTGGGCTTCCTGTAGTCCTTTTCACCTGTCTCCAGGCTCCTTCATCCAGGACAAGAAAGATGCATTATGAATGGGAGGAAATCTAGGAAATCTGGGGCTTGAGACACACTGGAAACTGCAGTCTCACCCAGTGCGAGCTCAAGTTGATGGAGAGAAGCGGCTGTTTTGAGGACACTCAGGGGCTTCCTCAAGCCAGGAAAATGACTTGGCTTGTTGGGTTCTTAAGTGTAATGGCACACGACCTTCCAACTTCAGAGAAAACACTGCAAGAATACAGTGGAAAGGCGGCAGCTCCACCTTCTCTCTGCCCAGCAAGTTGTGTGATTTCTTTTCCTCCTCACCAGAGCAAACACATATGCTGATATTGATCTGCTGTCAAAGGTGATTCCTGGACAAAATTAGTCTGCAAATCATCTTGCCCCTAACTGTGTTTGGAAAACAAACACGGATGCCCCATTGCTTTCATTTGCCCTTTGGATTCAGCCGTGGCCGGGCGGACTCCCTATTCCCCGGCAAGGAGCCGATGTGAGAGGAGGGACGGGCACCGTGGTCAGCTGCTGGAGGAACAGCAGCGACTCCTCGATGCCGGTGGGCAGACTTTCTAGCTGTGCCAGGGCCTGCCTGGACTGCAGCCTGGAAAGCAACGACATTCCTGAGGCAGGCAGGACTTCTGAGATCAACCAATCTTGGAATATCAACTCCCACGGTGGCCCTAGCTCATCGTGCGGCACAACTGGTCTCTTCCCTGTGCCTTCTCTGAGCCTCCTGGAAAACCCAGTTACTCTTCCTTGCCCTTAGCATGGTTGCTGTTGTGATCCTCACCCAGAGGAGTTGATCGGACCCCACCTACACTTGGCACAGTATCTATACGCGGCACAGCCACGGGGAAGAGATCTCCCCTCCCCAGTCTCCCACAGGGCTTCTCTGCAGCTAGCCATCACCCTGCATCGGAAGCAGCGTGCTAATGTGTGCAGCGTGCTCTTCCTGCTCCGGAGGTTACATGACTTGTGCAACCTTCTCATTGCTGCAGTCGCCTGCACAGCACTGCAGAGCCGAGAGGAGGATTCCAAGATGCCTGCAAGGTGGACGCAACCAGATCGGTCATCCTATTATAGACAGCGAAGTAAGGTAGACATATT
>PVJO010021716.1:0-29383 GCA_004026905.1 Hystrix cristata | reverse complement strand
GGTGACCTAGACTTTATCAGATCAGATGAGTGTGATCTTCAGTTCATTGTTTATCCCCCGGCCTTATCTTGAGTCCTGACCTTCAATGGATCTGCCTCCAGCCATAGTTGTAGCATATTCTCCTCTTGTGTATTGACTCCATTGAGGGCCCAGCCCTATCTGGCTGCCTATGATATTTCTACCTTACTTCGCTGTCTATAATAAAAGGACCATATTAGTATGTATCCCTAAATGTCAAAACAATTAAAGGGATTATAGACAGCTAAGTTAGGTAGAAATTTTTTTTTTTTTTTTTTGTGCTGGGGATCAACTCAGGGCCTTGAATTTCGTAGGCAAGCACTCTAACCACTGAGCTAAATCCCCAGCGAGGTAGAAATATTATAGGCAGTCAGACAGGGTTGGGCCCTTGATGGAGTCAATATGCAAGAAGGGAATACACTACAACTATGACTAAAGGTGCCTCTGTTGAAGGCCAGGCCTGAAGATAAGGATAAAATGACCAGAGTTACACACATGCCTGGGAAATAAACAATAAGCTGAGGATTATAATCATCTGATCCATTACAGCCTAGAAAAATATCAGTCACCCCAGTGGGCAACCAGGACCTCCGGATCCACTCTGTCCTGCAATGTCTTTGTTCTTTCCATGTTCATTTGCTATGTGACCTGTTTCCCGATTGGATCAATATTACCTAAGCAACTACGCTTCTGGTGTTATTGGCTGATCGTTGTTCTAACCCACATGGTACCTACCTTGTGATTTTGCTCTATAAAACTTCCTCTGAAAAGTGGGCTCATTGGCAACTCACTCGGGTCCCCTCCTGTCTCTCAGGAGTCCTTCTTCTCAATAAATTTTCCTATTCTTAACCTCCTTTGTTCCTTAGAATTCATTCTTCAGTTTTGGGAAACACGAACTCGGCGTATCTCACATCAAGCAGGTTGGAAGTTACATTTTTCCTCAATATCAGCTTCAGACTTGACTTGTCATCTTTTTCTTGAACAAATTTACCTTCTCTTTAAACTTATCCATTTTATTGTAATTAGTTTGCTATACATTTTTCTTTTTGTTTATTGACTGCTTGTCCATTCTCTTTCATTTGGTTATCTTACTCATAATTCCCATTTATCAGCTGGAGTTTTTCTCCCTTTTTCTTTTACTAGGACTATGAAATAATTTTTATTATTCATAATTGAAATTGTGTCTCAAATATATGTATAAATTTAAACAGATATTGACTCATTATTCTTAAGTAAATTCCATAGTTTACATTATGGCTTTTTTTATACAGTTCTATACATCTTGACAATTGCATAATGCCTTGTACTCACTGTTCCAGCATCATGCAGAACAGCAGCACTGTGCTAAACAGCCCCTGTGCTCTACCAGTTCATCTTCTACCCCACTATTTCCTGGCAGTCAGTGATTTTTCTGCTGTCTTCATAGTTTTGAAATGACATCCTAATTCAGCTCTAATTTTGCCCATAAGAGAAGTGAGGAACAGGAAGGGTTAATCAGAAGCAAAGCCCACTTCATTTTTTTCTTCCAAACTCAAGCACAGGGAATTCGAGGTCAGCCTAGCTTTACAACCCATCTGAGTGCTTTTGTTTATTGTAACCTAAACATCTGCAAGATTGCAGGAAGAATGCTACATACAGTCTCCTATCTCCACCTTACCCTCCAGTGCTCCCTTTCCCTGCCAGCACGAAGGCTCTAACCCTTTGCCTCCTTCACTCCTCTGCATATCAAAAAACCCTCACAAAGGAGTCCCACCAAAGTTTATATTTACATAATTCCTTTTTACCTCCCCCTAGTGCCTAGCATCATAAAATTCACTTTGAGTCTGTAACTTCACATTCTCCCAAACTCAGACAGTAAGGCACAAATAAAGATAAGTAGAGATAAGTTTAAATGAAGGCCAAGACCTCCTGTAAACAAGTGCTTGTTGCATTATTGCTCAAAGGAATTCCAATTGTAAAATGTAACCACCTTCCTTACTGTATAAAAGCTTTGGTCAAACTGCAGAAAGGGGTCAAGAGCCTTTTGCCCATGAGTCCCCTCTGGATCGCCGGCTATTAATAAAGCGGATTCAATCGTACTCAAATTTGGCTCTTTGTGGCATCTCCCTCTCACAACAAAGTCGGGCCAGCCATGGGCTGGTTTGGCCTTCCAATTCAGTTTGACTTTTCTAGAATGTCAAAAATTGACGTGATGTAGTAGGTACCCTTTTCAGACTTCTTTCCCTTAACAATATGCATTGGAAGCTGGTCCATCCATGTCTTCTCATGGCTTGATAGCTCCTTTTTTTGAATTGCTGAATAGTATTCCATTGTGTGAGTCTATACAAGCTAATAGACTAAGTAAGGCCTGTCTATTGTTTTCCAGGCATAATAAATCTTTTGAATGTTTTCAAAGTCATTGCATTATTTATTCAACTAACTAAAGGACATCTTAGTTACTTCCATAGTTTATAATTGTAAATAAAGTTGTTATCAGCAGTCATGTGCAAGTCTTTGTACAGACATAAGTTACTGATTCATTTGTGAAAATATTAGACTATGATTGGGTCAATTATATGATAAGACTGTATTCATCTCTGTTAGAAAATGACAAACTGTCTTCCAAATTGGTTGTGTGCTTATTATTTTATACATGTGTAGAAATTATACCTAAGTTATAATTTCAATTAACTACTTAAAAGATGGACTTTGCCCACAGGAAAAGAATCCAAATGTGTGTGGCAGGCTAGGAAATCACATTTTCGTCTTTTCATGAATCTTTAATTTTGGAAGCTCTTTTCTTTATAATATCCTTGTATATGAAGCTTCTCGATACAGAAATAAACCACAAAAACACAAAAATCAACAAATGAAAATACCAGACATAAATAGACAACAAACAGTATTCATAAGGCTGCTTAATAGATGATGAGGTCAACAACTTTAGAAATTTAAGAAAGCGAAACTAAAAAAAAAAAAATAGTATGTTTATAAGAGTTTGTCCTACATGTATCAAGCTGATAATGATGGAAATCAAAGTAAAAAATAAAAACACCAAACTCTTTACGTTTATCTCAAACTACAGTAAGATAGGCACTTTTAAAACTATAGGAAAGTTCACAATGGCATGTGAGATTATTGCTGAAATTATATTTTAAAAACCTAAAAAATATGCACATAATTATGTGCACCCATACATAGAGATACATGTATGATATTTGATCCTAGAAGTAGATTTTTCTAAAAAATAAAATACTCAAAATAAGATTCTTTTTTTTTTTGGTGCTGGGAATCCAACTCGGGCCCTTACGCTTGCAAGGCAAGCACACTAACCACTGAGCTAAATCCCCAGCCCTCAAAGTAAGATTCTTAACTAGAATTTAGCATTGCTACACATTTATTAAGAGCTCCTGAGATACTACTCAAGAAGGAGAGGCAGAGAGTGATGGGGCAGTGAAAGGTGATTTTCTAATTAAAAGTCAGTCTTAACATCCTCAGATGACACCACGGGATCTTCAAAACTACAACCGTCCCACCCAGTTGTCCTTTCTGAGCTAACGCGGTCAGGCATCTGTCCAGGCATTGATCACTTACTGCTTGTAGACCAACATGGAAACTTTCATTACCCCAAATTGAAAAATATTTTCATTAACAGCTATAAAATTGCAGGTAATAACAATTTACTTTATTTTTTAAAATTTAGAGTTAAAAAGTTGAAAATTCAATATTAAAGCTATTAGTCAAGTTTAGTAAAATTTTATGCATGGACCAAAGTGTTTGACCTTACTTCCAAAGCTGTGGACATTGCAAAGAGCTATTTGCCAGTTCCACAGACACTCCCAGATATTACATTTTAGCGTGTGTATGAATGACTCTTCTGTTCAGATATATGCCTATTTTAATTTCTATTTCTCCAACTACTAAAGAAGTCAAGAATTATTTTATGTATTTACTACTCAGCAATATTTTTTAATTGAAGCCCAGTTCAGAAAATTGAGCTAACAATTTTCTTCATCTATGCTCCTTTATTTGACCACTTAAAGTGACCTATTTAATTCCCCTGTATTTTTCTGCTAATATGTTCTCTTTTTCATTATTCAGATTGCTTCTCTAAACACAGGCAATCATTCCATTTATTTAATGTGCGCTTCATTTTACTTGTGCAATTTTAAAACATGTATGGCATTAAAAGTAATACATAACTTTTATTTGAATTTGTGTGTGTGTGTGTTTGTGTGCGTGTGTGTGTGTGCTGGGGATCGAGCTCAGGGCCTTGTGCTTGCTCAGCAAGCACTCTAACCACTGAGCTAAACCCCCAGCCCCTTATTTGAATTTTAATATTGATATATCATTTTATATACAAGGTATTGTCATACACCTATTTTTAATTTTCACATGTAGGACCACAGTTTTTTTAAGATATATTCACACTCACCTATATGTGTAGGGATAATAGAAATTTCTTCTTTTTTATAGTCAATAATTGTCCAAATCTCATTTACTAACTATTTTGTCTATTTATACTTATTTTCTTATTCTGAATTATCATTACTACATATGTATTGCTGTTTTGGTTTTTTTTTTTTTTTTTTTGGTCTATTCTTGTAAGAATTTGCCACTATTTCATCATTATCTCTATAATATAGTCTTATATTTGATGAGAAATTGAGCCTCAGGATGCACTTGTTTCAAAATATTATGAATGTTCTCACATCTGACATCCAAAATTGACTTTGGTTAGACATTTTCCTTAAAATTGTCTTACTAAGTTTATTGGCTACACATTTTTTAGATAATGAGGTAAAAACTTACTGATCTTGCAGTGTTAAATACTGCTCAGGCACGTGAGCAACTTCTCCAAATACCACAGCGTCTGCTTCAGTCCACATTACAACGTCGTGAGTTGTTTTATGCAGAGTTCACTTATCTTTGTTAAAGCTTGTCAAACTTAAGTATCAGTACTTCTATAATACATTATTTCTGTCTTTAAATGATCGTTGTGCATTATATTCTGGACAAATAGTACCAATTAAGCATAAACATAAAGCTTTATTCCCGCATACAATATTCACAGCTTTGTTTTTTAAGGGGAAAAAATAAAAGGATTACAGATTTAGACACCGAAAACTGATAAACAAACTAATTAAAAATTTTGTAGTTAGACTGTGAGCATTTTGCATTCGTTCACTAGTTTTGGGGGGGCATATTATATTTCTGTAAATTTGTAAAAAATACATATATGTATATATGTATATCCTGACATTTGCAAGGATATGGATAGAACTGAATGACCTTATTTAAACTGAAATAAATGAGGCATAAAAAAGCAAATACATGATTTTACTAAGTGGAATCTAGTGCATATTCTATTTTGCTTAGTAACTTTTGACAAACTACAACCATACTGTTAAATGTGCTTGGCTTCACTGATAACACACTGTTTTCTCTTACTCATTAGCTACTCCTCGGTCTTAAAATCCAAACGGTGTGTTTACTGCTAGAAACGAATCTCCCACTCACCCACTCCTCACTGCTGGCCATGGAAATGAGACTTTCATCTTTTTCTTTTCTCCAGTGAGATTCCCACTTTGGTGGTCTCACTTGGTTACTAGGACATTATAACCCTACAAACTGAAACTCCAGAGTGACATCCTTAACCTAGATTATTCTTTTCAGAACTGCATGTTGTTTATCTTTTTGTTCTCACTTCCCTGCCTGATAGCATTTTAACATGAAAATGACCGAAGTGTTCTCTCTGTTCCCAAACCTGATTTTCCTCAACATTCTCTGTCTCAGACTGTGACAACTCAGTTGCAATTAACTCATATCAGATTGTAGCAGCTCAGGCCAAAAATATGAGTCATTCCTGAGGCCTCCACTGTTCAAATTCTATGTTTGTATATGAGGTGATTCTGTTTTAGCTCCTCTCTACTACATGCATGTTTCTATTTCCTACCGTTTCTACTAGTATCACCTTAGTCTGAGACATTTTAGAATCTGCCTCTGCCCTTCTATGGCTAATCATCAACATAGCAAAATATGACCCTTTAAAATTTTGAGAATTATAGTATTCTGCTCAATATTTTATTTCAAGGCTGGCTGTAAAATTTGTGGGATAATACAAATTTAAAAAGCTGGATCCTCTAATGGGGCCAAAAGATTAATCTCCCACTCCTATGGGTCCTCCACCCCAAGGCACAACAAATGAGCAACCCAAAAGAATTTTCTGTCACTTCACCTGGATGTGTTAAGTGCTCAGGTGAGATGAAGTGTATGGCAAGAACTTCCCACCAAGTCCTTGAGCACTGTGCTGCTTTCAGTCAGGCATAGTGACAGCTGCAAGCCGGGTTTACCCAAGGACACAGTAGGGTGATGGCTTGATTCTTTCTGCCCCGAACAGCACTTTCTGCCCCGAACAGCTGCAGGATGACTGCAGCTCTACAAAGCCACTGCTCCAGTGGAGGCTAACATCAGTCAGAGAGGTTGAGAGAGGCCCAGAGTGCCAAGGTGCAAGGAGCAGAAAATCCATCCCCAAGATAGGAGGTAGGAATATGGTGACTTAAAGCTCCAAGTATCCTTGACCTGGGAATTTAAATGACTTTCTCCAAATAGCTAAGAAATCGGCTTCCTTATCTTCTACCAAGATCTAATGTGTCTGCCACAAATTTTCTCAGGGAAACACTGTGTGGAGCTACTGATGGCCTATGGGGCTACTGATTATGTTTTCTCATTAACTAATGAAAAAATATCTTTTCTTTATGCATGCTTATTTTCCCAGGGATTATACTATGTGACGCAGCCAAAAATTGCTAGCTTATTTTACAGTGTCAAAATTTTGATGACTGAAAATACGTGCACAGGAAAATGTAGTGGCATCAAATAGAAAGGAGAGTTGAACATAATGTGCACGTGCATAAAGCCTGGACTGATCAGGAGGAACCATCGGCATCATGTCGGACCAGGAGTAGGGCTGTCCTAGGGACCAGCTCCAAAATTTTCATCTTGAAAAAGTCAGGTGTAAAAGAAAATGACAAGAAGACTTGATATATCAAGGCACAGTCAATAAAAATACACAGTAATGATAGTAATAGGGAATCTGATTGTTGAATTATTTAGAGTATCTCAACTTATTTATGTTATACTTAATTTTATAATAAGTTCTCTTTCATTTTTGCTTTTAACTAACATTTGGTAAGCTCTTTCTGTTCTTTTTTTCCTATCAGCATACATTGTGACATGTTAATTTTAAACACATTCTAAAAAATTCTTTCATACTTTAATACGAAGGTTATACCAATGTGACTTTTGTATTTTTGAACTAAATTACTTAGCCATTGTAATGTCAGAGGAAACGTAAACCATAGTGTATTATGCTGAATTGAATTCCAATCACATGGGATAAAATTCAGTTTGATTTTCATTTCTACTCACTTGTGCTTTTTTATTCATATTGGATTTAAATTTCATTTACTTAGTAGGCCCTTCCATTTTGTCAAAAACTGGGACTCCATTTACAGAAGCAGCAGCACTTATGAATAAAACTGAAAGGAATTAGATATTTATAGGGTCAAAAAAAATTGGACAGGAATTGCATGTAAATCCAGCTTGCTCATGTTTTCAACGTTACATGGACTGAAATTAAAATATGAAAATTATTACTTTTCAGATTTCTACAATTTAATTAACCTCTCCTCATTCTATGCTTCGGTATGCCTTTGCAACTCCTTCATAGCACTTTCCATATTTTACTCGCTTTATGAGGATAGGGAAGTCACATTGATTGCGATTGCGTGTGCCAGCCACTGTGTTGTTTTTATAACCAAAGCCATCTTTATTTTCTTCTTGAATTCCAGCATGAACACTGTAAGCACTTTAAGGAGCTTAATCTTTTCCACTAATCATCTGTATGTAATACGAAATGTCAAAGAATTAGGCATGTTTTCCCAAATCACAGTCAAATTACTGTAAGGCTCAAAATCAAATGAGGTCTATTTAAATCCAAAATTGATTGAATTGAAGATTTTTCCAATTATCCATTACAGGCTTTATCACTAAACTACATGAACTTACCAATATTTGCTTCTTGAACACGTGCGTGCACGTGCGCACGTGTGCGTGTGTGTGTGTGTGAGTGATCACACCCAGGGCCTTCACTATAGCAGGCTAGTACTATACTAAGCTACATCCGCAAGCCTTCATGAACAGATTTCCCTAGCCATTGTACATTCTTATATAGTATTAACTGCAAACAACTGTTAATATGCGTTCCTCATACATAAGTAGTATCAAACGTTATAATTTAAGAAAATCAAATTTGTTTGATCCCCAAATTGACTACACAAGGATCAGAAAATCCCTTCCACTTTTCAGAGGGAATCTGCATGCCAATTAACGAACATATAAAATAAATAAAGCAGAATAGTAGGCATTTAAATTAAGACCACTTTCAATTATTTAATGCACAAATCTGACTCACAATAAAGGACGTTGTCTTTTCATCTATGGTTTATTTTCAAAGTAAAATAACATTATTTGAAGAAAATCAGCCAATGTACATCCAAATTTGTTGTTTATCTATATGCTATAGATAAAAAGGAAATGTTAAGAGTTTAACACAAGTGTTTTAAAAAGACATTTATTGAGACAAAGCACATTGAAATGCATTGATATGTTTAGATGTTCATTTTTATAAGGTTCAAAAAAAGTCCATAGTGTAATGTATTGGTTTTTGTTACAATTACCGAAGTTTTTTCTACATTTAAATGAAAGAAGTAGCCAAAGAAGTCAAAGTAAAATAAAACCTTGAACTGAAGCAGTTTCTTTCACCTGATATATGCTGCAAACTTTTTAAAGCAAAACAAATTTTATATAACATTTTAATGGAGAGAAAAATCATTCCAAGACCACTAACATGCTCTCTGTCAAACTAAGAAACAAATCTTCTAATTTTTTAAACTTTCATTTGTATTTTTCTATTAACGTATTTCACACAGGAACTCATAGTTTATAAGAGAAAGATGTAAATGCATCTCAAATTAGCCATTTAAACGTAACCTAACTCTTAATTCAGCCTGACTTCAAATCTGTGAAGAAAAGTAAAATCAACTCCACTTAATATTAACTTAGTAACCTTGTGACAGTAGGCGAAAATGGGCATGGATTTACTGTTGACTGAGATAAATTTTAAAGTTAAGTTTTTCCTCTCTACTTAGCTTTCCAGTTACCCTCAAGGCATAAATCTATTGAAAGGAGTAAGATAGCATCTTTCAGAGGAAACATGTCATAAATATTTTGATAAAGTATTTGTAATCCTCAAAAACAGATGGCTGTTCCATAAAGACTGTCAGCTGAGAAGGTTTTGCTGACAGAATCATATTAAAGAACTGCAAATGGGCCTCGCGCTGCACAATCAGAGGCGTCCATCTATTAATCAATCACAGCTGGCCGATTTTTCTGACAGCTGGATCTTGCCAGACTTCATTGTCACCCCCTTGCCCTACCTCTGACTCATAAAACCTAAATCAAGTAAAATGGGCTCTTGGGGGTTGAGGGACATAATACTAGATTAACATGCAGAGAAGAGAAACGTGACGGGTTTAATTCAACCTTAAAAATATGTGGGAAATACCACTAAAAACCTTACACAGAGGATCTTCCACGAAATTGGTGTATCAGGCAAAAATAGTGCCTAGATCGATAACAGTAATGCAATAAAGAAGATGTTCATTTCCCCTGTTCTCTTCAACCGGGCAAATCATTACTTAATTGACTCTTGGGTTTAGTTTTCATTATTGACATTTGGAAAATTTTGGAGGCTACATCACTTTGCATTACTAAAAGCCAAACTGTGCATTTATAATTTTAATATAATCTTTATATGGATGTATGGCTATTTAGCATGTGTCACTTTTTATTACTGAGAAGACAACAAAAACGTATCATTTCTAATCAATTTCCTGAGCATAAAATGATCAAAACTACAGAACATATGTGTCTTGATGTGATAGACACGGGACCAGCGAGTTGGGAGCACTTTATAGAAAATGTGGTAAATTCCTTCCAATATGTGTCATTTATGATATTTTCCATTTATTTTTGACCCTAATTTTCTGCCTCTCCTTGAATGCAATGTAAAATTAATGACACTAAGAATTTTTTGCATCATTTATTTGTTATAATTTAGAGATAAAAGAGTAGCTACTATACAATAAATCCTCAATAAATACATATTGAAGAAATTTATAAATGCCATGCTATATACCCAGAAAGGTATTTTCACAGTATAATATGCATCTTTTGAATTATCAGATATTCTTCATTTAACAACATACGTATTTAATGACTGTTGAGGCTTACAACTTGCTACTCGGAATAATGGCCCTTCTTTTTTTGTTGTTGTACAGTTACGTACACTGTTTATGAATCCTCAGTGTCTTTTTTGTACAGTATACTCTGTACAATACTGTAATTTAGCTGATATACTATACAGTACTGCAGTTTTATGTTCTGCTATGCATTACAGTGTTGCATGTATAATCTATGCAAATAAAGGCAAAAACATCAAGTTGGAGTTTCCTTTGACCATTTCTCTGTTCTGAATATTGTAATGTACACACTATATACAATTCCTCATTTAACGACAAATATACTTAACCACCTAGTTGCAGGAGCAGAGTATGGTGGTTAAATGAGGAACGACTATTCTATTTATTTGTGGAAATCATTTGTTGGTCCAACATATATTTTGTATCTAGCATAGATGAAGTATTATGTTAGGTGCTTCAAGATTCACATGGATAGAACACCATATCTAGATGGACGTCCTCATGTAGAAGGATTTAGAGGTAGATGGAACAGACAAGGAAATCCATCATTACAGAAGATATTTTGCCCTTTTAGTTTTGAAAATGGAGTCCAAATTTTATGCAAGAAGTATAGTATTTTAGATCTGAAAATAGTAGAAATTTATATGTAGTAGTAGTGATTTGCTAATCCATATATATTTTACAGAGGAAAACTCATGGATTCAAATGCTGAAAGAATTTTGTAAGATCCTTTAGCTTGTTTAGAGAGATATCTTAATTTTCACACCACTACTCTCTGAAAGTGCTCACTCATTAATTTATTCATTTTTTAGCAGGTAAAACGAGAAAACAGTGTAGAGAAAGTGAAGAATGGAGGACACAAGGTGAAATAAAAACACTGTTTCCATATTATCAGTTACAAAAACTTCTGAAAAATAAGTTATTTAAGCATTTTTTGCAACCATCTAAATATAAATCCTATTAACTTCCATATATTATGGAATTTTGAATGTAAAGATTTTGTCCTGGGACAGTACCTTGTAGATAATTACTCGAAATGGTTACATTTATGAAAGAAAGAAAGAATGAATGAATACTTTATAAAGATGTTTTCACTAATACTGTTTGTAGAGATTCTGCATAATACACATAGGAAAATGTACTTATATCTTTCTACAAAGCAACCTACACTTTCATGGCACGTATTTATCATTGAATCTAACATGACGTTGTTTTAGGTGGATTCCAAAAGACAAACTTCAGAATGCAAATTAGGTGCCCACCTGAGCCAGGCATAATGTTGATGGGGAAAAAAGGTAAAATACTAGTATGAGATTTTCCTATTCTCGAACAGCTCATACAATAATGAGGCAGGCATAAATTCAAACACATAATTGTATGAAAGTCTAATAACTGATTCAGTTCACTAAAGAGAGAATGATTTCTATCTCTACCAAAAGTTCCCATAAGCCTAGATTTACAAATTGGATCTTGTTCACATCGTATTTACATGTTCTCCAACAACTGTATATGTCCCTTTGAATTTACAATCACAAATATTTCAAGAAACTTGGGCAGAAATATCACACCATCACCTTAATAATGTGTCATATGTCTTACTGTTCCCATCACTGTACATGGTACAAATTGCCAATCTTGTGGCTCGATTCTTCAATGGCAATGTACAATTAATACACAAAAATTTTGACCTTCTCACGTATTTATTCTCTTCTATCCCTATTTAATGTATGAAAGTGAGAACATGATTATCTATTGCCTGAATTAAAGCTAAAGTCTACTTAATTTTCCTTTGCTTTAAATTCCCGGAAGATACTCCAGAAAATATTAACATAATCAGGTGTATATTATTTTAATTTGTGTTAATAAACTGCAATGTGTTAGATGTCAACAGCACTTAAGAGGGCAGTTTTTGTTGTTGTTGTTGTTTTGGCTGCTGGAGATCAAACTCAGAGCCTTGCACTTCTGTTTCATTTTTTGAGCTAGGGTCTCACTACATACCCCTGGCTGGCCTGGAACTACTCGCAATCCCCCTGCCTCAGCCTCCCAAGTGCTGGGATTGCAGGCATGTGCTATCACACCTGGCTCAAGAGGGCAGTTCTTAGGGTGTGTCAATGACTTGTTATTTCATTGTATTATATGTCTAGGTCAAAAATACAGAAAAAATAAATGAATAATAAGAGATTTAAGGTTGACATTCATCTTGTTCTAGCTGTATTAGGTACATGCACCCACTCCCCAAGATGATTGTGAACTATGGGCACTGTAAAATGTACTAATGAAAAATTACATTAATCTTGTTCTTGAATACAGGACTTAAATTTTACATTAATCCCATTCTTAATCTCAGCCAAATTGACCTACTCTTACTCAGCATTAGCTCTCTCTCTGAAAAGCATTTGTATATTTTACCTCCAGCGTCTTAACTTTTGTGATCCTCTGCATTTATATATAAGGGAATCTGTTGTACTTTAACATGTAGTTGCTCTAACTAGACAGCAGTTCCAACAACCAGAACTTAGCTTGTCTTACTCTTTTCTATTTCTTCCCTCTGAGGACCCTCTTCACCCAGGAATCCATAAATAAAGTTGGTGATTGAATTGTGCAAAAATATTTAAAGATTCTTTTAAAACGCTCATTGTAATTTTAAATTAACTTAGCGCTTAAAATACAATCATAGAACTCTTCCAGAGGTAGCAAGTCTAAATACAAATACACTCTTTAGCATAATAATTTTTTTAGCTTATTACCATATTTTAACTCCTCCTGACATATTTTTTAGACCCTCATTTTGTTATACAAATGAGACATACCCTAATATACTTGGCTATTCATATCATAAAGTGAAAAAGCAACTCCTGGTCAATATTTTAATCTTCTTCCTTTTTGGCTTTTGTTGTTTTGGTATACATGATCAACCCTAAGACATCTCCGTAGCCCTCATTTCAAAATTGTGTTAATAGTCATCTACTTTCAATTTTTGTATTGATGACAGATATAAAGACATCACAGTAAAAGTATATCTACATATATACAGAGAGAGAGAAAAAAAAGAAAGGGAGAGAGAAAAAAGGGGCTTATTTTCTAATATGCCATTATGATTATATATAATAAATTCAAATTACACAAGATATTTTCAGGATCTTCTGTATCTTGAAAAAGAACACACAATAAAAGTGGCCTCCAGAAGTGTACTCCTTAAACTTTGCTCACATAAGAACAAAATATAAAGAAAAACTGATTCAGTGGGGAAAAACTGGAAGCAAGGAAATTAAAATGATACATATATAATAATGAATTACTTTCATTTTTATGAGGCTGCATCAAAAACTAAACAATATAAACAATCAAGCTCCTGAGAAAGTTGGGCTTTCAAATCCTATTCTATATTAATTACTGTGAGACTTTGGTCAAAAAAATTTAAAAATTTTCATCACATAGAAAATGGAATATTCATTTCCCTCAATTTTCTCCAGTCCCTGAATCCTCTTGTGTGCATATTAGATTTCTCCTCACATGAAAATTTAAACATTTAAGGTTAAGCTGTTAAATATAGCAATCTGTACATCTATAATGGATTTTTTTTGCTAATGAACCCTTAAATATTATTGACAAAGTTAGTAAATGTTAGTGTGGAAAGCATTCTTCTCTGGGATGTTATGAAGGAAGAATATAGTGCTTATATTAAGAAAGCTACTCTCTTGTTGTAGAAAAGGCATTTGAAATTCCATGTTCTTTCTTCCATCAGTCACCAGTTTATAATTCTGCTATGAAATCTTCCCCAAAGGCATTTGACAAGCATCCCATTTGCCCGGGTATTAAGACGTATACTACCATCAACAAAATTTAGCTCATCCCCTGGTGTTTTCATTCAATTTGGGTCTTCAGGTAGCCCCATAATTAATCAATCACTTTAGATAATACCCTGAAGTAGAATAATCATACAAAATTATTAGCTTGTCAGCTCTGATATCTGCTGCTAGAAACATGAAAACTATAACCTGATCTATAATACAATGCAGTATCACTACATTACTATATAAAAATGTCCTCGCTGAACACAGTTCTGTTAAAGAATAAGAAATACCATGTTTTGCAATGAAAAATGCTCACAAACACACACAACAACACACACAAACACACAACTGACTCTTCTATTTATCACCTATGAAACATCAAGTAAATATCTCGATCAGAGCACACTAGCCACTGCATTTTATTTGAAAATGCAGAGTCATCTAAAATACTCTCTCTGCCAATTAACCTTAATTCTCAACTTGACCAGGTTAAGAGACTCCTGGAGAGGTGAGTGATCACGAGCCACTCTAGTTGAATGTGCTCTTCAGCTGCCTGATTGGAGGAAGTGGGTCAGAGTGTGTGCCTGGAAGGTGTAGCTCTTGCTTCCATTCTGTCCCTGTGCTCTGCTCCCCACTGCCATGAGAGGAGCAGCTGTGCTTCTTCAGTCCCTTCCACCATGATGTTTCCGCCTTAGAGCCATTTTAACCATGGACTGAACCCTCCAAAACCCTGATCTAAGTAAACTTGTCTCTTTAAATGCTGAGTGTTAGGTATATCTAGTATATCACCCCAGCAACAAGCAAGTTGACTAACATGTTACCCTTCTCCAAAGAAAAGAATTAATATAAGTTCAGGATGATTTCTCTCTGATTTCATGGATAACTCTCACATTCCCTGTGTACTTCATTGCTATTTGAAAAGTGCCCTCCAGCTTGAAGTTGGGCTTCATTGTCCTCTATTCGATTGCTAATTACCTTTCTTTGATCCTCCCGTTCATTGAGATAATCACAGCATGTTGTGAAATTTACCAGTTTAGATATTTCTCATAGCTTATTTGTGTCCTCAGAATTTTAAACCAATTTGATGAAAATGAAGACCCTGAGTCATCTCAGATATTATCACGAGATTGCCCAGATTGATGCTCCATTTGTGCCTGTCTGTCTATCTTCTAGCTAGCTAGCTATCCTCTATCAATCTACATATTATCTATCAGTACACCACCTATTTATCTGTGGTTATGCATTAGAGTGAAGTCAAGATAAAAAAGAATATTTTAATAGAATAGTCACAAGAATAATGGAGAGAAAGTGTTTAAACTGTTGTAATGCCTGCAACTCAACTCATTTTTAAAGACTCTACCTAGTTACACCACCATCAAAACTGTATCAATATCCGTTTCACTGCATCCTCACCAAGGACGAGTCTTTGGTTTAATTAAAATTGTTGTCATTCTTGTACATGAAATAAAAGCAATACTTTAATTATATTGGAATAATGAGACCTGAATTATTATTCAATCTATTCAGGCTTATGCAATACACTTATGACAATAATGGTAAAATTATGTCACTATGCTTTACTTATGTTAACTTTATTACATAAGATTAAAAGAAGGTTCTTAAATATTTTACACAGAGAATTAAAATAAGATTTGAGTAATCACAGAGGACTCAGAACAGATATAGTTGAATTAACGAAGTACAAATTCCAGATATATAAACCAGAAATATAATTTACTCACTAATAATAAAAAATAAATACTAGGAAGATCAAGGATTATATATCTGCAAGTGACCACAATAGATCAAAGAGAAATTACCCTAGAAATAAATCCCATTGTGTATATGAAGGAAAAAGTATAATCAGAAAATTATAGTTTTTTGGTATTAAGTGAACAACTAATTCCTATGTTTCACAACTATGAATATTTTTTACCTGGACTTAAATCTAAGGGATCTTGTCATTAAGTACTTTGAGTTGGACACAAACTTTATCTCTGTTATTTCATTTCTTTTTGGCTGAAAATAAATCCATCCTCATTAATTTAATGATATTAAAACTGTTGTTAGAATTGCAATTGATTACTTAGAGAACTTACTTTTCTTTTAAAATAGCTTTGTACATTTGTAGTTTTTTTCCTGTGCTTACTTTAATTTTCTTGTGGGAATATCACTTGTTACTTCAAGGATAGTGTTTCAAAATATAACCCTAAAGTACGGAATACAACTCTCATTTTTCTCAAGCCACTAGTTTTATATCACCTTGAAAAACACTGTCCTCCAAACTTTTTTTCTTCATCTTAGATCATAATAATGATCTCATTGAATTTTTTTTTAGAATAAATGAAAGAATGTGGCTCTCAAATCTAGAGTATATTAGCATAACTTACTGTTAGCATTTTAATAACACTCTAGATTGTTTAGTGTGCACATTACTGTTCTTGAATGATCCTCCACAAGCTAGACACATTTCTGAGTCTACCAGCACCCTGTGGTCATATTAGCCATAACTATATTCAGGATCTTATTGCAAATGCGTACCTTTGGGTGGTGAATTATTTATCTTCAAGGTGATTTGCATTTCAGTATCTTATTCAAAGCACTTTTATGTCCAGATATGGGTCATCTAATTATAGGCATTTGGGACAAAATAGGAAATCTGACTCTTGGGTGGGAGAAAAGGAGTTTCATTCCCTGGTAGGCTTAATGCATTTGTGTATGACTGCAGTTTAAAGAGGGAAGGGTGCTGCTTTCTACCTCACGCTGAAATCTGGACCAGAGTGGCTAGAAGAAAGCCTGGGGTATTCCGTTTGAATGGGCTGCTTCGTGAGGTGGCTTCATTTGTTTGACAGACAATGTTTAAATTGTATAGAGTGTCTAATGTCTACAGTACAGCTTCGAAGCCTGTATAGCACTGCTATTAGGATTTTGTATGTGAGGTAAATAAAAATCGGAGAAGCACTATAGATACAGATGAAGATATAGATATATAGATATGGGCACAAGAAAGCCGGAGATACGATATTTAGCACTTGTGCAATCAATTAATTCTGAGCATGAATTTTTGGGATTTTGAAGATAAAAAAGGTTTCATAAAATTATTTTTCAGATCATATAAGATAATACTAATAAAACATTCAATAAAATTATATAGACAGAAATGCATCAAATTCTGGCTTTTTTCTTCCTTTTTTTGGTACTGGGGATTGAACCCTAGGCTTTCACACTGAGCTATGTACACCATCATTTTTTAAATTAAGTATTCAGAGATAGGGTCTCAATAAGTTACTAAATTGCCAATGTGGGGCTCAGACTTGCAATCCTTCCGCCTCAGCCTCCCAGAGTGCTTGATGCAACCATGTCTGGTTTCAAATTCTGTTTTAAAAACAAGACGTATCTCCTTATGAAGTCTGTAAAAAATAATCCTAAAATTTATTTTGCTTTTAACTTTAAAAAGAATTTCATTATCAATAGGGATGGTATAGAGTACAGTTTAGTACAATGTAAGGTTAACACAGAATAATAATATTTGCTAATAGTGATGGTATCTTCCTGCAATAAAGAAACAAACAAAATTGACTATGTTTTAAAATCTTAAATGAAATCTTAAAAAAGTTTCCTGTCAAAACTATAACCTAAATTAAAATAAATATAATAGTAAATCTCTAATAATAAATGAATTTATAAAGCATAAAATTGCATATCATCAAAAAAGAATATAAAGTGTAAGATGTTAGAATTACAACAACTTTAGAGGAAAAATATCATTTGATTTTAATAAAGTCAAAATCTAAATCTGAAAATATGGCAAAGCAAAAAGTAATACAACTAATAAAGAAATGCAAAGTCTTGTTCAGCAAACCACAGAAGTAAATAAATCTTTAGTAACATAACTAAAAAAAAGTCTAGCAAGCACACACATACAAATTCAAAGATAACAGGGAAATTGATCACACAGAGAAAGGTATCGCATGACACAGCTGTGCCTTCGTGTAAGTATCTCCTAATGCATGACTGATCACCATTGAAAATAAAGCAACAAACTGGAGATCCCAAGACATACGAAAGTAAAGCAGAGAAGTTACTAAAAATAGAAATAAATAGGGAGGGAGGAGAGGGGAGGGGCGGGGGAGAGGGGGAGAACCAAGATGCACCACGTATAGGTACAGAATAAATGTAATGAATGTGACCAATGTATGTAGAATGTACCAATACATGCTCTTGGTTTAAAATTTAAAAAAAATAAAAAAAAAAATAGAAATAAAGCTACCAACAGGGCGTTGACCAGATTTCTACAAAATGTTAAGAAAATAATAAGTCTCCAAGTCAAAGCAAAATAAAAGAATATTTCTAGTTATTTGATTCTAATCCTAATTTCATACCAAAATCCAGTCAAAATTGTGCATTCGTTGTACACAGAGTTATTAACACACATTCCTTGACACCCACACATTTCGGTTTCCATATCCTCATTTAGAGAATGGCTCCGTTATGTAGAACAAAAACACAAAATACAATTTATAATAGAATATTACTCCTTGCTCATCATTTTTTGCTTTCACAAAAGTACTTATTAAGGTTAAGAGGTTGGTCAGGATGTTCTGTCTATGCGGCCCTAAAAAAATACAGGATATTGGTGGATTTACCATTTCTGACATTCATCTCTAAAGTTAGCCACCCAGCCGTGGGAAAGGTCTTGGGTGCAGCACCATACACGAGGTTTTTAATGAGTGAGGCCTGGAGAAGTCACACGTCAGTACCATTCACTTTACTTTGGTTGAAGAGCAATCACATCACAACCCTGTTCTGCAGGGCAGACTGGGAATGCGACTTCTCTGGGGTCAGCCATTTTCCATCAACAATTTAACAACAAGGAAAGTAGAACAAACAGTTTTGTGTCAAATATTCCTTTTTTCTCAGAGTTGTAGTAATGATTAGATAAATCAATGCCTGTCAAGTGATCGGAATAGCATTTGGCAGACGGAAACCTTACAGTAATTTTGTTATCTTTTTGCTCATTCAATGTCTTCCACTTTCATTCTACTTGGCATCATCGCTTCTCCTGTGTTTGTCTTTATTTATTTATTTATATCTTTTGGTTTTTTGTTACAGGGTCTCACTATGTAGTTCAGGCTGGTCTTGAACCCACTTTTATAGCTCAGGCTGGTCTTAAACTCATGGTGATCTTCTTGCCTCAGCCTCCTAAGTGCTGAGATTACAGGCATGCACCACCATACCTGGCTGTGTGTTTAACTTTAAAAACTTTCAGTTGTAATCATAGAAATATCTTAAATTCAGAGATTTGAACTGTAAGAAAAGAATATAGCATCAGTTAAAGGAATCCCTGAATTGTCACATTCTTAGAGCTGTTGAATTTAGCATCTTAGTAACATCAAGTATTGCATACTTTCTTTCTTTCTTTTTTTTTTTTTGTTTTTTTTGTTTGTTTCCACCATCAGCCATTTTGTTCTTGTGGTTTGCTTTCATCATAAACAGACAGCGTAGCTTTCATCATAAACTGAAAGTGATACAGTTATCCCCAGACATAAGGATATTTAAGAAAAAGCTAAACAGCAAGGGCATTTGTTCCTCTACATTTTATCAGTATGGGAACATTCAATAGTAACTTTGAGGAAATTTTCTTAATCTCATTTTCCAGAAGTAGGTCATTCTTCTATTGCTACATTAATTACTGAAAGAAGGAAAAGCACTGACATGGCTAAAGTAAGCAATAAGGGTTTAACTCTCCAGTGAGATAGGGCAATCTTTCATTAATTAAGGGACCAAGGGAAGGGAGCAGTCCCCACAAGCTACTGGACTCCAAAGAAAAAAGAAGGACAATGGATTCAGATTCACAGTACCCAATTGCCAGTGTCTGCCCCACTAGCTGTCTCTTGCCTAGGTTACCAAAAAATACCTGTAACTGGGATTTTCTTTTACCGTGTATTATTTTAGCTGTAAAAATGTATGAGTTACATTGTGATAATTTTATACATATATACAGTGTGTAATTATCAAATCAGGGTAGTTAGCATTTTCATCTGTTTAAGTACTTTAACAAATTTTGATTAACGTAATAATTGTACATATTCATAAGGTACAGTAGGGTATTTCAATATATGTGTATATTATATACAGATCAAATTGGAGTGATTAAAATTTCCATCTTATTATCATTACTTTGTTTGGAGGTTCAGGTTCCTATTTTCTAGTTATTTGTAAATTACCTAATAGGTTTTTTTTTTTTTTTGGTTTTTTTTTTTTTTTTTGGTGGTGCCGGGGATTGAACTCAGGCCCTTGTGCTTACAAGGCAAGCACTCTAATCACTGACCTAAATCCCCAGCCTACCTAATAGGTTTTTATGAACTGTAGTCACTCTACTGTGCTAGACAAGAACACTAGAATTTGCACCTCTGTGTTTTGTACTTGCTATTTGACCTCCAACTATCCTCCTTCTCAACCTCTAGTAATCCTTTTTCTGCATTCATATTTTCTTTCTTTTTTGCATCCCCATGCAAAAGAAAACATACTTTATTTGTTTGTGTCTGATAATACTCTTAATAAAATACCCTCCAGTTTTATCCATTGCTCTACGAATGACAAGATATTCTTTTTATGGCAGAATAATATTCCATTGTGAATATGTACCACATTGGCTTTACCCATTTTCCTGTTGCAAAACTTTTTTTTCTGTGTCAGGAGTACATAACATCCTATGTACTACTGACATTTTTACAAA
Organism: Hystrix cristata; assembly: GCA_004026905.1. NCBI lineage: Eukaryota > Metazoa > Chordata > Mammalia > Rodentia > Hystricidae > Hystrix > Hystrix cristata. The sequence continues at coordinate 8,528 of PVJO010021716.1, read as the reverse complement.
CAGACAAGTTTTATTTGTTCCGTCTCAAAGTCTTCAATAAATTGAAAACCATTTGGGTCCATGAGCACCTGTTTATTTACTACTAGCTTCACACTGTATACCACATAGAATTTTACACTAAAGGGATCTTTTGCACTGGATCTTTGCCTAGACAGCTGAATGTTCCCTTCTACCATTAAGTCCTTCAAATGTTCTACAAGTCACATTTTTAGTGAATTTTTTATGTCTACACTTATGGAAAGTTCCAGTTACCTCCAATCTTCACTATTCCTTTTGTATTTTATGTTTGCCCTAAAAATTAGTGAATAGAACATTTACTTTTCTCACTAAACTTTTAGGTCCAAAAATCAGAAATTTTGAATTGCTTTAAATAATCTTATTTCCAAGAATTGAATAATATCTGCTACATGCTAAAAGTTTATTATATATTGGTTGAATGAGTAAATGAATACATTACTGATTCATATAAAAAGCCAAACACTATAAACGTTAATGAAGATTATATAATGTTTAATACAAAACCATAAGATAGAGATTACATAAGAATGATTATATAGACAGACTTTAAATTATGAAATAAGTATGGGGTACACGTCTTACAGACTTAAAAATTGCAAAAGAAATAGTTTATTAAATTTTCCTTTTAAACCTTACATTTTTGAATATTGACTTTCACAACTGAGTGCTCAGCAGTATATATTCAAAATTAATTTTTTTCTTCATTCTTATTCATCTCAGTTTTGTTTAGATTGTACTATATAAAATCTGCCAACAAAAATTACATTAGCCTTTTAGATGATTTGTATATAAAACTTTAAAACATTAGCAATCTTTCACAATTAAATGCTGCTAAACATGATTGACAAAATCACTTAAGATTTGCTGTTGGTCAAATTGGCACTAGTTTCATTCAAAATACTGAAAGTATATTTATCAATATGTGCATATTTAAAAAGAAAACACAGTGCTCAAAAGATAGTTTGGGAGAGTCAGTTGTAATGGAAGAAGTAGAAATGGTGAAAACGCAAAATGTTAAGGTGACCACAATACTAAACCTATATCGTAAATACACCTCCGGGATGCGAGCGCTCAAATCTTCTATGTAAGCTCTCTGAATTACCAATTCTATGACTGCTGAGAACCCCCACCCAGTGTCCTCATTCAAAGTTTGCGGCTGCTGTTCAAATAACTGCTCCTCCCCTCACCACCAAGAGGGTGATACGTCTTTTCCTACGGTCATGTGATGCATTCTGACCAGAGAGGTAAATGGGATTATGCACTATATATGCAGATATGTGAGGTATCAACAGTCTTTGTTAGGTCTCTGGTCCTCCTATCACACAAATCTTATCTGCCAAGGAAGGGCCAGTTTCTAGCCCAAATCCTGACTTGAAAGCATGTGTGTGACCACAGAGATGCAACCACTGTCATGTAATATAAGGAACAAATTAATATGCATCGTAAGTTAATACATTTTTCAGTTGTCTGTTGTTATGGCAACCCTACACTGATATGTCATCCACTAGTATCTATTCCCTTGTGTAACTGCCCGCCCTCTGATATAGGTTGGACCTTTTTTCTAAAAAATGGAATATCACTGAGAAGTTAAACGTCACTCTTATAATTCTACCATGTTTCATAGCCGACAGGGGCAAGAAGTCTAATGTAAGCAGCCATCATGGAGAATTCCTCTGGGCAAACAAGTTCAGGTGGATACTGGGGTTTGAGAGCTACTTCCAGACGACAGAAAATGAATAATTCGTCCATCAGGCAAATGCGTAGAGGGGACAAAATTCTGCTGATCCCATAAATGAGTTTGGAATTGGGTCTTTTTTTGTTGCTTGAGCCTCCAGATAAGAATACTCCTAGCCAGTCTCTTGAGTGTAGGCTGTGAGACCCTGAGGTGGCAGCCCAGATGGGAAGCCCAAAATACGAACCGACAGAAAATGATGAGATTAAAAATGTGTGTTGTTTTAAGTCATTATGTTTGGGATAATTTGTTATAAGGCAATGAAAAACTAAAACCACAATTGGAGCACACCTAACTAATTTACACTTTTACCAGTACCATAGAACTACTCTCTAATTCAAACTTTTTCCACAAGGTTTCAAATTCTACCTTTTTCAACAAGTCAACCAGAAATGATTCAACTCACTCTTCGTTTCCCTAGAATTTTGTGGCCCAATACAACACACAGCTCTTTTTATCTAGACAGATGTTAGTTTGCACATACTATTTCTTATTTTTTAGCTGAGACAGTGCTTTTTTTTTAATTCACCCATAGAACTAACAACACTTTTAAATAAAAGTGTTCAAAATAAGTAATTAAATCAAAGTATAATAAATATTTTGAGAACCATAGGTTACCAATATCAAATAAAAATACTTTAAGGAAAAATTAAATCTTAATGCAATCTGAAATTACTTTTCATGACTGCCTTATATTATCAAAAAATAAACTTATATTGAAATGAGTAAATATGTGTTTTGAAAAACTATGCTAATGCAATGCTGGTTCACTTGACCTTCGCTCATCTTTTTCTATACAGAATTTGTTTACTCACTGGCAATGCAATTGGCAAAACGTGAATGTGGACAAGATCTAAATAAACGTATACAGTTGAATAGAGTTACTTGCTGTATCAGCTGGGTGAGAATATGTTCAGGACTTTATTTTGCTGTTCTATTCTGATTATTTTCTCATGGTATGGCAATCAGGGAAGCTGGGGATTGAAAAGACTCTCATCTCTGTGAAAGAGAAATGAGCACCTTCCTGGTTTTCATATATCTCTCCATGGCATGTCTGAAGGGAAGTTCCCCTCCAAGAGGGAAAAATAAGTAGAGAAGAATCACTTATATCCAGGCAACTCTGCCTTCAGCACAGAGCCGGAAGGACTGTGGCAGGAAAGACCCTGGTCCCTGGAAAGTCTGTAAAGGTGTCTGAGTGTAAGTGTATGAGCAGAGCATTTGGTAACATGATTTTTCATTGTGTGTCTCTTAAATCAGAGGCTTTGATGTGAGAAACCTGTCGTTCACTCTACTTACATATATGTAATACTTCACTGCAGAGGCAAAAGGAGAAGCATATAGAAATTGTGAGAAAAAAATAGAAGAAAAGTGCTGAATATTGAGATTTAGAGGATATGAAATAGTTCTATGTGACAATGATTTCTTCTTCTTATGTTCCAGTAAAGATAATGTTTCCAAATTAGAATTATTTGGGCCTAAATACTCTCAGCAACTCTAGACTGAACCATATTTACTGACGGTAAATTAATGAGTGCCATAGAAAACATGCAAATATCAGGTGAAAAGTTACTGTACTTGTTTTTGGATTGTCCTTGGATATCTCTCCTTGGTTGTATACATGCAAGTTTAACAAACAAAGGAAATGAGCCTGACAAACCTGAAACTGAGCTCTGGTGTTGATATTTAACAATGAAGGTAGGTCATATCTAGTATAGACATTCCTTGTTTAATGACCAAGTTCTGGTCCTGTGACTAGGTCTTCAAGGGAATTGGGAGGTAAATGAGGAATTGTATATAGTATGTACATTACAATATTCAGAACAAAGAATCGGTCAAAGGAAACCTCAGTTTTGGTGACTTTGCTTTTATTTGCATAACTTACATGCAGTACTATAAAGTACGACAGAATGTAAAACTATTGTACTGTACTGTACAATAGAATCAGCAAAAATCTAGTAATGTATAAACAAGGTATACTTTGTAAAATAAAAAAAAAAATTTAAAAAGACCTTGAAGCTCTACAAACAAGATGTACAGAACTGTACAAAGCGAAATGAGTCATAAGTCTGAGCAACAGATCCTAAATCCAGTCATCAGGCCTCTATTGTTAGTTTGAACAGATGTTAAACAGGCAGGTTGTTAGACCAGAACTATCTGTCCTACCAAGTACAATGTGCTTGGGCCCCATACGGACACTGAACTACTCTGTACATTCTTCCTTAGAGCCATAGAACCAGATTACACCTCTGGTTGAAGGACTAAATGTTTACTTAAAAGAAGGCCAGTAATTAGATGAGATTTCTCAAGAAAAAAAAAAATTAGTATCAGGTAGAGGTGCCTTAGACTGGGGTAAGAAATTAAAATGCTCCTTTTTTACCTGGGCAAAACTTTCCTTTGAACCTGACACCCTAAGAATAAAAAATGACCAAAGATCTCTGGGGTGTTTCTACGTATATACAAGGGGTGTTCAAAAGTTATTGTGACTATTTAAGTTAAAAATCTTATTACAGTAAAGAACATATTTCCAACAGCAATGGAATAAGTGAGTTCAAAGCAAAGGGGAGTATTATGAGTATTTTTAGGGAGATTAAGGCAATGTATCTTTTACTGTAAAAATTTTTAAACCAGCACAGTATTTTATGATCACCCCTCACTGATCAAACATTTGTGGCAAGTCCTGTCAAGTAAAGATATTAAAAACATTTCCATATTTACTCATCTATTTTATTTGTCTGATGGGGTACCAACTGATGTTTGGCTCTTCTCCAAAGAGTAAACATTTTGAATTGATTCAGGCATCCAGGCAGCCATGACAGAGCAACTAAAGATGTTCGTGAAAAAGGACCTCCAGAACTAACGGAAGTATTTTCGAGGGGGACAAATGGCCATGTGTGTTTTTACCATAATACTCATTTTATAATTTTATATTCACCATTTGTTTTGATCCTACTTTGTTTATAACAGGGTGTGTGCCTGAGAGAAAGAGAGAAAGAAGAGAAAAGAGAGAAAGAAAGAAAGAGAGAAAGAGATTTCTTCCTGTTGTGAATATGTTTTGAAACATTTAGCTCATAACTTTTCTTACTTTAGTCTTACATATTCCGTGGAAAAAGGGGTGGAAATATGCAAAACTCTGAGACACTAAGGTTGAATTTTGATCCCCAGTCAGGACTAGAATGAAATGAAAACAGTTGACTGAATGAAGTTCATGTGCTTTTCTAAATGAAGAAAGCACCGGAAGGTTCCAGGTGTGCTAACTGACTTACTCCAGAGTGGTTCCTGGGATCAGGCTGTGTCTACTTAGACTGAAAATTAGTTGTATTTCCTAAAAATTGTCTCAGCTATACAACACATAAGCAATATTATCTATACTATGAGGCATATGCTAATATTCCATAGGTATATAAACACACTATCTCAAAAACCTAAAATATGGTGCAATAAATCTAGAAGGGGCATTTTTAACCTGGGTTTCCTGAACTGTAACAAAGCCAAAAGGTTGTAATGGGGATTTAGGAGGTATTTTCAATATTTCAGACAGTCTGATGAAAATCATAAATTACCACAATCTTCAAAGGCTTAACAGGGTCTGGGGATTTAGCTCAAGTGGTAGAGCGAATGTCCAGCAAGTGCAAGGCCCTGAGTTCGAACTCCGGCAACCCCCCCAATAAAAGGCTTAAAAGGATAAATATAATTTTAAATGTCTTAACAAGACGTTTTTATTAATCATGGTCTTCTTCACCTGATCTTAACTAAAAAGGTGAAAAAGTTATGGCCTTCTTATGTACAGTTTTGAATGCATCTATAATTAAAATAAAAAGAAAATCTCTACTACATTCAGAAAGAAGACAACTAACTATTCCTAGCTTCAAATTTTTCTACATCTGTTACTTTATGGGGAGGAGAAAATGGAAGGAAGAAATAAAAAAATTTAAAATAAAATAATAAAATAACTATCTCCTAATCAATGTAAAATGAGTTATATCTTTCAAATTATAATCATTTGAAAAGTTTAAAAGCCATTAATCAGGTTGGACTATATCGTCCTCTGACTTTCTTCTCACTTTCTCATAACAGATAAAAATTTGAGGTTAGGAATAGTTAGATGACTTACCTGTTTTAATAGAATACTAATGGTAGAATTTAGACTGGCTACAGGTCTTCTGAACATCTGTTTTGATCTTTATTCTATAATTCTATATAACCAATATGTTAAAATTTGAATTGCAAAAACTGGACTCCTAAAATTTAGAAACCAAAATTTTTATTGTTAGATCACTATATTTATTCTCTCACTATTAATGGAAAATTTTGTTTTCTGATATGCTCATGCTTCATTTTAAACTTCATAAGACTTGTTAAAAAATACAACAATGAAAACAATTATACACATTACTGCTAATAGTGTTATTGTGATACATAAACGAGAAACTGAGAGAAAGAGACAAGGTAAACAAAGAGGTAAACTATATTATCTACTAAATATTCATAAATCTGTGTATACTTATACAGGACTGTGCATATACATGCAAGCACACATATGTACACACATATATGAGAGTAAAAGAGTCATTGTCTATCGCCATTAAACATATTATGGAATGTTGAATTTATAGTGATAGCACTGTTACGCTAGTCCCATTCAGATATTTTACAAAATATTTTCCTTCTGTAACCCACTAATAGATTATTTATTTTTCAATTATTAAACTTTAAAGTTATTTGGACATTTTAAACTGTCCGAACCATCACTGACCTTTTATCTTAACAGGCAAAAGTTGTACTTTGCATAAAATTGTTCTCAGTAAATCTTCACTTTAGGAAAGCAAATTTGTCTATACGTCATATCATGATTCAGTGGGTCAAAAGGAAAAAAAAAAAAAGCCAGTCAGAACTACAAAGGGTAAAATCGTCTCATTTGTAATGATCACAAAATGAAATTCCAAAGAAACAGTATGAAATCTCAAATGTGATTATATTGTTTTTCTATTATTGCATTTAATGCTCCTGAGAGAAACACTTTTGAATGTAATTTATCTTCATTGCGAACTTATTCAACCACCAGCTTTTCTAAAGAGGGAACTGATGTGAACTTACACTGGCAAGAGCACTGTCCATGTTTCTCCCAAAGGTTTCTTAAAGTCTCACAGTAGTGACTATCTTTATATTTTTATGGCACATATTTTATAGCCTCTCAGATATGATAGTGAAGAATTAAACATTTGTAGTTAAATAGCCAGCAAGCATGTTGCTATATTCATGTTTCTCATTGTTTTGTACCCAAATAATTACCATTGTACTGTATCTTCCAAAAAATGTTTAAAATAAGAGTAAGGAAAACTTCAGATTTTCATTTTATAATCATCATGAGTCGGGAGTACAGTTATTATTAGAATTAAAATATATTACATATCCATAAGTCTTTGCATTTTCAATAATTATTTCTTTTAAGTGGTTTAATTTTAGAGAAGTTTTAGGTTCACAGCATAATTGGCAGGAAGTGTAAAAACTTTCCAGATATCCTCTGCAATCCTTAACAGCCCCCCACACAAGCGGTACATTTATTACAATCCAGTGACCTGTATGGACATAACATTATAACTGAATGTCCGTAGATTAGTTAGAGGTTAACTTGGTGTTGTACACTCTGTCCACGAATGCATAATGATATATACCCACCATAAGAGTGTAATACCAATAGTTTCATTGTTCTAAATATCCACTTTTCTCTGTTTATTCATCCCTCTGTCCTTACTAAACCCTGGCAACCACTAATATTTTTACTGTCTCCCTGGTTTTGTGTTTTCCAGCACGTTATCTAGTTGGAATCATATGTAGCTTTTTCAGATTGAGTCCCTTTGCTTAGTAATATACATTTATGTATCCTATGTTTTTTCCATGGCTCTTTAAATCATTTCTTTTCAGCATTGTACAATAATCTATTTTCTGGATGTACCATGATTTGTCTGATAACATGTATGCTTCTAAGTTTTGGTATTTATGAATAAGGCCTTTATAAATATCCATGTACCAGTTTTTAACTCAGTTGGGTAAATATCGATGAGTACCATTTAAGACATGAGAATGCTTTTTGTAATGCAAGGAGCATACATGTTCAAAATACTACATATTTTTTGAGGAGTGTTTCAAACATACCAAATATCAAGAATACAGACACTTCGAGTCTTATTTTATTTGTGTCTGAACAAATAAAGTTTTGAATTCTATATGATAAATATTTTCCCAAAGTAAAAAGGGTACTATTTGCTCTGCAAGCTCCAGAAAATAAATCACAAAGTAGGTTGAAGTCTGCATAGAAAACATGGAAAATTTCACAGGAGACATAAGCCCTAAACTAAATTCTGATAAAAAAGTAAAATTTCCTTGGGCAAGTGGGTCAGAGAAAGAGTCACCAGATCAGAGGATTTGCAAGTAATTAAAATGTAATAAAAGAATATTCTACATTTAGAGATGATTTCATGATGCCATGGGACTGAGTCTGGAGATGTGATGGAAAATAAAGCTAGCAAGTGAAGTCAAGAAAAAGTCTTGTGGTAAAATTTCACAATGTACACACGTATCAAAATATTAAGTGGTACACCTTAAAATATGCAATTTCATGTTAATTACATTTCAATAGAACTGAAATAAAGAAAATAAAAGAAAAAACCCATATCAAGAGTGTCTTGCTATGTCTCAGCATATTCTTGCTGCAGCTGACCTTCATTTTGGAATCAGTGAGGAATCCACAAATGGAATATCAAAGATGAAATAAAAAGAC
>PVJO010021715.1:0-29463 GCA_004026905.1 Hystrix cristata | reverse complement strand
AAGTAGATGTTGTGAGCTTAGTCTGTGACTGGAAAAGACGGTAAATCCTGAGAGCTTTTGGTCGGTAGTTAGTGGTTGGCGTGGCTGCGGCACACGTGTACTGTGTTTGCAGCATGTTCAGTAGTCACTCACCTGTCTGGTGGTCACTGTCCGTGTTACGCCCCTGCGAGGCCCTTTGTCCTCCCGGGGAACGTTCTCCCATGCACATGGCTGCTGGTCACTAGCAGCCCTGTGGGGGATGGAGACAGCTGCCGTTTGGCAGGTGGATTTGGAGGGTCAGGGCGGGGCGCTCGGGCCCTGTGGGCACTGCGCGGTGTCCTGTTCTGTGTGTGGCAGCACTTCTTGGCTGCAGGCAGTTAACGGTCAGGTCCCAGGGGTGCCGGCCCCTGTGCCCGCTGGATACTTCTGTATCCCCAGCAGAGTTTGTACCTAACAGATATGGAAAAGCTGCTAGATATCGGCTGTCCGGAATGTTGAGCAGACAGTGACCTGGGTGCAGAACACGGTGGAAACTGTTAGAGCATGTTAGAGAAGAAAAGAGTCAAATAGAAAGGGGATAATTATTTTGAAGTATTTAAATTCCTGTCATTGGAAAATTAGATTATGTTCGTTCTGGCTCCTTGGATTTATGGCCAGTCCCAGGAAATAGGACTTTTGACCAGAAATGCCCTAAACTAAGTAGGCAGCAGCAGCTGGGTGGTTCTCCCCGGGCCGGGAGGGTCACAGTGGCTGGCAGAGCGGTGGGAGCACCGTGCTGGGGCAGGATCCGGGCCCGTTACTGCTGGGTGTGACGGCGTCTGCAGTTATGATGCCATAATTGTTACATTGTGAATTTCTCTTCTCCCATGTCTCATTTTTAGTTAAGAGCTTTTAAAATTTAGAAGATACTTTAGTTAAAATTTTCTTTTTTCTCAAAACAACATTTCTAAACTGTTTAAAAATCTATTTACAGATTATTAGTGATATGTGGAGTGTCTTAGCCAAACAGCAGACGCAGATAAGGTAAATATGCCCCGAAGCATTTCGTCGCCTCCTGTCTGTTTACAAACTGTCTGCCGCAGTGTGGGGATTTTGTCCTCTGAGTACTCTCTGCACGTGAGAGGTGCTGTCTGCACAGTGGGCACCTGTCTTAGTTATTTCTCTCATTGCTGAGACAAAATACCTGATACCTGAAGTTAAAGGAGGAAAGGTTTATTCGGCTCACAGTTTGTAGAGGTTTTAGTTGGCACCAAGGCAGGGTGGCAGGCAGAGGGCCTCGCAGAGGAGACAGTCCATGGCGGAGCAGGGCAGGCAGAAGGCAGCCAGCAGTGACGCAGCAACAGCAAGCTGCAATAGCAGCTTCTTTCTGCACCTTCTATATTCTGTCTAGGCCACCGGGGTTAGGGTGGTGCCGGACCAGTCAGTGGGCTGATTTAGTAATCACATGCCCTTAATCCCAGCATCACACACTAGCTCCAGCCACCTCTGAAGAGGCCCATCTATGGCAGCATGAGGCTTTGGGGGACATCTAGGCACAAGCCATGACAGCACCCCCCACTTCCTCCTTCCTCCCCACTGCGTAGAGTGTAGCACGTCACACCCTTCCCTCACTCTACCGGAAGGATGTAGTTCTGTTGACTCGGCAGGGAAGATCAGTTATCCTCTGAGTGGTTTGGGGACCAGTGGGCGGCTTTTCTTTTTCTTTTTTGAGGTATGAACAAGGAAATAAACGGGGTCCATACCTTACATTTTACACAATATAAATTCCAAATGGTGCAAAGATTGAAGTACAGTACATTTTAAAAAGCCAGAAATCATGTAGGAGGATTCCGGTATGGTCCGAGCTAGAAAGGCTCTGGAAGCTTGATGTTAATGCTGTCTGCGGGAAACGTCGCCAGAGCTGACCAGGTGAGTATTGGGTTTAATAGAAGAGTCTGTAAGCATCATTCAAAGGAAAAGAGAATATTTGCAGTGTATGATGCAGACTGATGACAGTCACATGTAAAGAGCTTGTGAAAGTTACGAAAAAAGCTGAAAACACACTGGGGAATGAATGAAATGTACAGAAAGGCAGTTGAGAGAAAACTCCATGTGCCTTTTCCTGCCCCCTGCACCCATGCCCCGTGGCCCTCCCTTCCCTGCAGCCCTGCGGGAGTCGAGCCCTGTGCCCACAACCGTGCCCTCTGGACCCTGTGACAGCCTGGCCGCTGCATGGCTGATTGCTCTAACCCATGCTTCTCCTCCCCTGCCTGGAGTTTGCCACCATCACACCCTGTATCGTCCTCTTGCCCTTCATCAGCACTTGTGTTTAGATGGTGATGTGTTACCCGTATCTCTTCAAGGGAGGGATCATTTCTCTTCAGCCCTTGTGTCCACTGCCTGGCACATAATGAAGAATAGCAGGTGAATGAGTATTCACAGACAGCTGATGGGCACATGGAAAGGTCCCCAGTCCTGTAATAAAGGCATTCAGATTCAGGTGAAAGGCCTTTTACTTCAAAAATTTTTGCAAGTTAATTATGTCCAGTTCATACAAGAGCGTGAAGAGCCAGGGAGGACAGTTTGGCAGCACCATACAGTGGGCCTGCCTTGTGGCCAGCAGTTCCATCCCTCTAGAAATGCTCACGGAAATGCAGAAATGATGATACACATGTGTGCTATTGTGGTCATGTGTGTACTGTGGGAAAATTACAACCACCAACACAGGAATTGCTTTAGTTATGGTCCAGTCGGATTGGTCATCTCTATGGGAATAGTTCCATAGTGCATCATGGATAAGAAGTTCCCAGAACCGTAATATGTAGGCTAATTACACTTTTGTTTAAATGTGGAGATTTATATGTTCATTTGTGTACAGGAGCAATCTAGAAGGAACAGAACTGTAACTTAAGATTAGGAGTAGAGAATTGAGTGAAGGAGGCTGTAGTTCTACTTTCATTCTTTTGTGTGATCTCGAGGTGAAGATAGGAATTACTGACTTTGTGTGTGTCTGTTTTCTCTTATAACTTGAGTACACCCAGATTCCTTCCTCACCTCCAGCTCCCTACCTGCATAATGATAAATTATTTCACGCAGTTCTGTGGGCATTCCTGTTCTCATTTAGAAATACTTTGCTATAACTATGCGTTGCTTGGACCTGAAGCATCCGGATTGCTAGACAGGGAAAAGGAAAAGGCTTCTTGTCTATGTTGCCAGAGTTTCTCCTCATCCAGGGTGAGATTACTTCAGAAGAGCTTGAGAAGACACTGGCGTGCGGCTCCGGAAGAGGAAGGTGGGGCTTGTCACAGGAGCAAAACTGTCCCTTCAAGGGAGACTGCTCCATAGAAGGAGTTACACACACAGTCGAGCTTCGTGGGGTTTTCAGTTGCAGTAGGCTCAGCGTTCTTTTGGGAAGGGGCGTGGTGCTGGACACTTTATTTTGCACAAGCCCCACAGTCAACCCCACGTTACAGGAAGGTGAGGGGGACGGGCCGCAGCTTAGTTACCAAGGTGCGAGGGCCCGAACCCCTCATTCAGGAAGCGGCAGCATCTGCAGTAGAGATTGTCTCAGCTCTGAAATCAGTGAGAATACAGTCCTTGGTGACTCAGCTGTGGGTCTCACCTTCCTTGCTGTAAATCGGGGTGACAAATTGGAGGAAAAGCAGCGTTAACAGAGTTACCGAGCATATTCACACTGAGTGTGCTCAGTAAACAACAGAGGATTTTTATTTGGCATGAAAAGAACGGGAGGAACCTCTTTACCTCCTTTACTTGCCCCGTGCATTTCCTGAGTTGGCGCATGTATCTGTATTTTGGGGGCCAGAGGCTCAGACAGGCTGTGTGCCCCTGAGGTTAAGGGTTCACGAATAGCTTTGCTCATTCATTCGAGACGGTAGAGTTCTGTGTTCCAGCCATCGTTCTAGGACCTGGGAACGTATCAATGCTGAAGCGTTGTCAGCTCACACTTCTCTACCTCTGACCGTGGCCTCCCCCTTGAACTTGAGATCTGTGCATGTGTCTCCTTCCCGAGGTGTCCAGCGGCCCTCATACCGGGTGGGGGCAGCCTGAGCCTCGCTGCCGTCCTGGACGCCCTGCTCCCGGCCTCTCTCCCACACAGCGCCTCCCGTCTCCTGGTGCTTGGCTCGGGAACCTTGGCCTCCTTCTGGACTTTACCTGTACCCTGCAAAGCCTGCCGCTGCTCCCTTCAGAATTCTGCCCCAACTTTGACCACTTCTATCCCCATCCCTGTTGCCGTCACCGCCCCTGGATTCTTGCCCCCAGCCCTAGCTCTGCCTGCCTCTGTCCTGGCTGCCTACCTCTTCTCCACACAGCAGCAACGTTAGCCTTTCAGAGAGAAGTCGGATCCCATCACTGCTGTCTTCAGGAAGTTCCTGGATACTCAGAGTAACCAGAGTCCCCTGCCTGTCTTCTGGGTGGTGCATCCCACCACTTCCTTCCTGTCCCTGTCCTTCCCTTCTGGCTCCGATGACACTTTGTGGCCAGCCCATCAGAACCTCCCCACCTCGGGCTTCTGCACCCTCCTCCCGGGCTGAAACACTCTTCCTCACGGGGCCTTGGGCCCCTCAGCATCCTCCTGTTTCCTTTTCTCCTAGCCACACTTGTCACCCTGTGACCCACATTTGTTTGCTTTGTATCTGTGAAGGTCTGTTCGCCTGTTACTCTTCTCTCTCCAGCTGGGTTAGTGTTCAGTAGAATTGAGTGCACAGATGGGCACATGGATCGATGGATGACAGACAGGTGGATGGGTGAATTTGTACCCCAGTTCCTGAAGCGTTCAAGTTAGTAGGGAGAGCAGCTGGTGAGCAAACCACGGATGAGAACTTTGCTTTCTTCTAGAAGATCGGCCAGGGCAGTGGGGTAGGGGTGAGCAAGGCAAGAGCACTGGATGTGGGTGGGAGGGCCCGCCGAGACCTCGCTGGCGTCACACGGGGTCAGTTGTCATGAGAGGGAAGCAGGAGGAGAAGGATGTCCTGACCTGGCAGTGGGGCGGCGTGTGGGGCAGTGTGATTTGAGAGTGTTCAGGAATTGCAGGGGCAACCGGTGGCTTCTGTGTGAGGAAGCGCATGCCCGGCTCCCCCCTTGAGAGGGTGAGAATCTAGTGGGACAGGCAGGGCCGTGGGCAGCTGAGCCTTGTGGCCATTGGCGCGTCCACAGCGTTGCCGAGGGGAGCCTGTGTGGCCAGGGGGCCCCAGGCAGGAACAGGAGGGACTGAGCAGCCTCAGGGCTTGTCCCACTCCCTGCTTTCCGGGGGCGCCACGTGCGCGGTCCACACTCCACAGGATGCCTTTACTGGCTCAGTACGGCCAAAGCCGAAGAGGTCGGGTACTCAGGATACAGTACAATGTGTCGGTTAAACCGTCTCCGTGGTTGTAGCACCAGTTTGGGTACATGACTTTTAGTTATTTTGATTTACATATGTGTGTCCTGGGGGAATACTATAGCCATTGTAAAACTCATAGTCACAAGATAAAATGCAAATAAGTGAAGTAAGTGCTCAATAATGATTCAGTAGCGGTATTTTTTTCTATTTCAGAAAACACCAGTTTGATCATGGAGAGGTAAAGACTTAACATTACTAACACTTTGCTTGTCTTAACATTCGTGCATTTGGACTTTCTAGTTCCAGTTTCTAGGCTTATTGATAATTATCACTAATCATCTTCACAATACCTCCCAGTATGTGTTTTCATGAGAATGACACAGACTTTTACTGGTCATTTGTTTTTTGAGGCAAGGAAGTAGGAAATTCTTTGGTCTGCCGGGGTAACCCCGCAGTCGTAGCTGCTGGGGTCGGAGCCCGCGGAGACGCACACGAGCGGCGACTGTAGCTGTTGGACTCTTCCCTCTTCGCTGCTCACCTAGCCCTGCGGCCGCAGAGGTGTGACCAGCGGTTAGTCACCTGTCTCCTGGACACAGGCCTCTGTTTCCTGGCAGTCAGGGGCGCTCTGGGGTCTCCAGGCGGCACTCATTTCTTTTCCACTGTCCTGCCTTCGTCTGATGGTGACTCAGTGGAATTATAGAGATGCTCACCTTCATTATCTTATTGTAACCTTCTCCTGAAATTGTGCAGTTTGAAAGTGAATCCTAAGAATCGTTTCAGAAATTTCAGAAATCAAAGTAATACTAATTTTTGTTCATTAAGGAGAAGTACCCTTTTCCATATACTCAGCAGTTGCCTGTATCCCAGGTTATATATCCCTAACCTGCACAAAGAGTGGGTTCCACAGTATTTTCTCTCTTTCAGCTGGTCTACCACGCCTTGCAGCTGCTGGCATACACCGCCCTCGGCATCTTGATCATGAGACTGAAACTCTTCCTGACGCCGCACATGTGTGTGATGGCTTCCTTGATCTGCTCCCGACAGGTGACACACTCGTTGTGGTGGGTCGTGGCTGCTGGCATCGTTTCTCCGCAGCCCGTGTTGCTGAGTGGTCCCGAGACATTGCTCAGCCGCGCAGGGTTCTGTGAGTCGCTGTGTCCGATGTTCTTCATGGTTTCTAAAGGGAGGAGGCCAGACGTGATCGCGTATGCCCAGCCTTGAAAATGATCCTGAACGTAGAGCAAATGCTCAGTCAGCGCAGGCTGAGTCGGGAGCGATCCCCGCGAGTGCTGGCAGAAAGCAGAACTCAGTTGTAGAAATAATTTTTCTTGACCTTCCCATCACAAGGAATCTTAACAATTGCTTTCGAGTTATAAGTACTTCTAAATTGTATTGTTCTTAGTATCAGGCCTACATTTCGTTTCGTGTACTGAGTGTACATTTCCGTGCACACCCCCGATTTCCACCTCTGACGAGTTAGCTGACTCCCGTCACTGGCTGCCGGTTTCCTGCTCCTTGCTCTGTCTTCCCCGTCCGTCGCCTGCTCATCAGCCAGCCGGTCGATGTGCAGAAGCAGCACCTGTCATGGGCGTCGTGCCGCGCGCCCCCCGGGTGCAGCGGGAATGGCGGGTGGAGAATCACAGAGCCGCAGCGTGTCTGTGCCGTCCGAAGCTTGAAGGCCAGCTCTGTGGACGTGCAGGGAGGTGACGCCCGGGGAGCGCGGCAGAGACGGCGCTGTTGCTGAGCGAGGGCTGTGTAGGGCGCAGAGTGGGCCTGCGGACTTCTTAGCCCCAGGCTGGGATCCTGTGAGAGACGCGCTGCTGTCCCTGCCCTCGCTGGGGACGAGGGAGGCTGGCCTGTGCTGTCACTCAGGACACCAGGCTGGGGTTATTCTTGCTCTTGCTGATTCGTACTTCTTCACGATTTTGCCCTGGGAGCCTCGGGCTCTGCACCGGGACCCATGGGTGGCCTGGCCTCCCCTGCGTCTGGAGTGTGGTGAGCGGGGAGGGTCCTGTCCACTCACGGGAGCCGGTGGGAGCGTGCTTTTGATGCTGGGGAGCACTGTTTCTGGCACCTTTCCGCCTTACCTTGGATCCTCACCCCTTACTGAGGCTCTAGCTGAGACCGCATCCTCTGGGAAGGTGTTTTGCTGCTGGGGTCCATGCTGCTTTGGACTAACAGCTGTCAATTGTTCTTCCTGTGGTTTCAGCTGTTCGGGTGGCTCTTTTGCAAAGTGCATCCTGGGGCTGTTGTGTTTGCCGTATTAGCAGCAATGTCAATTCAAGGGTCAGCGAATCTCCAAACGCAGTGGAATATTGTGGGGGAGTTCAGTAACTTGCCACAAGAAGAGCTGATAGAATGGATCAAATATAATACCAAACCAGGTAAAAGGTCATCATCGAGCTAGGGTTCTCCTGCTGCTTCACTGCTAGTGAAGGACCTGCTAGTGCACAGTCCTCTCCAAGGTGCTCAAGTGGTCTTCCTGTGTCCAAGCCGTGCTGCTTTGAGAATAACCAAAAAAAGGACAGATCAGTCCTTGATTCAGTGGTTTGCAGGGGAACTGTTACACATATTTTCTCAATAATGTATTCTGCTACTTTCCATAAATTTGAATTTTTTCAAAATCTAGGCACAATTGAAAATGCCACATTCTAAAATGCTTATTTTTTTGATGACATTTTCACATTAGTCCTTCACAGTCCTCTTTAGCTTATGGGATGTAGTCTTTTATTTATATTTCTGAAGGGAAGCTCCTGTCATCTGAGTGTCAAATGACTGCATACTCCTTGGTGCTAGAAAGCTTTCCCGCCACTTTGATACTCCTTCTGTAGAAACAGGAGTGATTTCTAATATTCTTTTTTAAAAAGCAAAGAAGTCTTAAGTGACCATGCAGCTGCTCTCTGAGGACACTGGTCTCCAGCCATGAGGCTTCGTGCGCGTCTGCCACAGAATCGAAGTCTGACTCCTGGCCTCGCTCTGTGACCTCTGAATGGCAGAGCAGTGGAGGGAGGCGCCCCGCAGCTCCATGCACCCTCCTGAGACCCCTCTCCCTGCAGACGCGGTGTTCGCGGGGGCCATGCCCACCATGGCAAGCGTGAAGCTGTCTGCGCTGCGGCCCGTGGTGAACCATCCACACTACGAAGATGCAGGCTTGAGGTCAGTGCTCACGCAGGAGATACACGTTCCCACAGGAACAGACCACGAGCACAGACATCAGTGGGGTGAGGATGTGGTAGGGGATTTGCAGGCCTGGCAGGGAAAAGCTGAAGCAAAACTGCTTAGCTGGGAACAAAGCTGACAGCTCCACAGGGCGAAAACCACAACCCTTGGGGTTGTCATTTCCACCAGACAGAAGAAGAAACCACACCCCGAGGATTGTCTGCAGGTGGATGGGCTCTGGGCCCAGCGCCTGCCGGGGACTGTCATCCTGCGGTGCCCCAACACTCAGCAGCCTGCAGTTTCCATTAAGGTTTTAATCTTCAAGGCCATTTTTCTTGAATTCTGAGCAGTCTTTTGAACTGCACTCCCTCTGAACAGTGTTATTCTGCTTCTTGCCAGTATGGCCAATTCTAGGGTGATCTCAGATGTTTCTGTTTTTTTTGTGGCCTATCGTGCAGTAATGCCTCAGTTCACAAACGCTTCTGTTGACAAACAGTTCAGTTCCTGAACAAATTGTTCGGCAGAATTTTGCTTCTGTTTGCAAATTCTGCCAGAGCCATCTTCCCCACACAAACTCAAACCCAGCCATCTTCTTCAAAATCATAAAACAAACCAAGTTGGTAAACTGAGGTAGCTCTGTTTTTTTCATAAATTGCAGCCTTGTGTTCTCTTCAATGAGGTAATAGATTTAATTTTGATGCGCTTTCTAGAGTAGATGAAGCTATTCATTTCCCAAATGATTAGATGAATCCTGTTAGTATATTATTTTGCATAGCAGCAGGGTATATATTTTATTAATAAAAAGCTTTTTCATTAAAAAAAGTCAGTTTCAACACTCTAATTTTCAGAGCGGTTTTGTCAAGTGCCTTTAGTTTTTCTTAAATGTGGTGGCCAAGGGGAGGTCGTCTTCGTGCTGAGGACCCCTGGCCTCAGGGTTGGGGACAGCAGTCCTGGAATTCTGTGTGTCGATTTCCCATCTGCACAGGCTCCTTGCTCTTACCTGGAGAGAGAGGCGAAGAATTAAAAACAAGAGCAAGGAACGAACAAAAATGAAGCCAGTTTGAAAGCAGCGGGATGCGCGGAAGCCGCCCTTCCTCCCAGGTCTCTGGCATGTGTCCCTTCCGCCAGCCTGGCCATTGACCCTCAGTGAGGAAGGTCCTGTTGACCTGGTTCCCCTGCATAGTCTTTCCTTCAGGACCATCCCGTGCTTTCTTCCGGATAATGTTGACTGTATCCTTTTAACCTTGGGAAATTTTTCTGTCCGCTTGTTTTTCTTTAAAGAGCCAGAACGAAAATAGTGTACTCAATGTACAGTCGAAAAGCAGCTGAAGAAGTGAAACGAGAACTGGTCAAGCTAAAAGTGAATTATTACATTCTAGAAGAGTCCTGGTGTGTAAGAAGGTCCAAGTGAGTATTCAGCAGCATTAATATTCTGCAGTCCTAAAACGTGAAAAGTTAATTAGCTCATGGCAAGCCTTTTACTTGCATGTGAGAAATATACAACATTTTGCAAATTCTAAGTGCAAAGAACGTTTTAGATAGTTCTTTGAACTAGAGTTTTTGTCTCTCCTCGTCATTTTAAGTGTTTGTTTCTTTATAATGCATAGGCTCCCTTAAAGGGGTTCTATTGGCACTGATCGATAATGTCCCAAATGTTCATATGAAGTGTGATCAAAACATATGGTGAATGTTCAGGTTTTAAATGTTTCCTGCAGTAAAGGACATGTTGCCATGGATCCCTTCAGAACACTCCCTGTCATTTGAACCCACTTTCCCACTCTTACAGCTTTCTGAAGCGGCCGTGGAAGTCCTTCACAAGTATCTTTTGTTGCACTGTTCTGGCCACCTCAGTGTCCTGAATCAGCTCAGAACTTTTATCTTTCGTGATTGTTTTGACTTGGGGGAAGAGCCAGAAGTCTCACGGCAGTCGGAGTTGGGCGTCTGTCACCAGGCCCCGTCCGGCACCACCCCGTGGGTACCATGGTGGATGAGTCCCCCGACGGCATCAGACTAGGATGATGCTTTCCTTTCTTGCCGTTTTACAACTCATTTCAGGGGGAAAATTTTGAATAACGTTACTGTGACCCACGTTCTCTTGGGTGTATACTTTAAAAGAGTTTTTGTTTCCACGGAGAAGTTCACTCACCAGGGTTAGTGACAGGTGTCAGGAAGATCCAGCAGCATCTGAATTCTGAAGCTGTGTGCCGACGTTGTGGGACCAAATGGCAGATGACAGCAGCCTGTTATTAAAGGGTGAAGCCCTCGCAGCAAGAGGAGCCCGGCGCATGAGCAGTTTCATCAGAAAGGGAGGATGTCTTATGGAATGTCATTGTGTTCAGATTCTTCACTGCTCTTTAGCTAGACAGCAGGCTTCTAGCAGTTGCTGTCTGTGGCTTAGTTACACTTGCCTACCCAGATTTCAGGGGCACAAAAAGGTATGAAGGCAAAGTGGTGTGCAAATTCAGGAGCTCTGTAACATTGCATCTGTGCAGCTTTGGCCACAGGGAGTTAAAAAGGTTGGTAGATGCTTTGCCTGTGAATGTGCCAGGCAACTTGAATTGCATCAGGATTTATACAGAGTGTTATTGCTCTTACAGTTTAGAAAATGCTTTTGGTACTTATGGCCATATGAATGTATATGAATGAAATTCACACTCACTTTGACTTCGTTCTATAAATTTAGGACAAAGAAGGTATATGTATCTCATAACGGTGTGGTGGGGACATTATAACAAATCAGTGGTGGGCGGACATCTGCAATAGGAGAACTCAGTATCTCCACAGAACTCTTATAGAATTAGGATCTTCACTCTGCTGAGGCACTAGTTCATTACTAGAACATAGACATAATTCTCATAACCTTTCTTCCTCCAAGCTGGAAATGAAGCTCGATTCAAGAGTTTTCATTTTTCTAGACTTTTGCATAGCATTCTAAGTTGGTGCCAGGTGCAGGTGTGCTGTGCTGGGGTGTTGGTAGGGAGAGTTGCTCACATTTGCAGAACTGGTTCTGATAGACAGAATTTTACATATGTACCCGAAATGGGTATAAAGGCAAATTTAGCAAGCACGTTGCCAAATGTTGTACACGGAGGGAAACCAGCCACATGTGACTGGCTTCAGAGCACCCCAGGCTCTGGGATGAGATGGGGTGGGAGAGGATGTGTGCCTTCCATGTTTTCCTGTCGGGACCTCGGCTTGCTGGGCTCCCGTTGCTGCAGTAGAAGTCACAAAGACTTTCTGTCATCAGTTTCCCATTCACTAGGTGGAACTGTCCATCTATGGTAGGAATAGCCGGGCTGACACCCACTTGCAGAGTGCCACAGGCTGAGACCACACCAAAGCTGGACTCTGCCTCCATGGGAACACCTAGGGGCACTCAGGCAGGAGAGGAGGAGGGAGAGGGACAAAGGTGTACTTCATGTTAGTATTTACTGTAGGAACAGCCGAGCTTTGTGACAGAAACTTTTGTCAGAATTGGAGGTCTCTTTATTGCTGTGCTTGGTCTCTCAGGTACACCAGCCCCCAATACCTGGAGGCTCTGGAGATGTGAGACCATGCAGAACAGGGTGGCAGGAGGACAGGACAGGGAGAAGGCTAGTTTGGCACTTCGTATGTGCCCACCTGGCACATCGGGAGCCCTGAATCTATGAGGCTCTGGGTGTGGCTTGAGTAGTCTTTATTTTTTATTTTTTGTTTTTTTGAGTAGTCTTTAAATATGCCACACTGTGTGCAGATACAAGCACTGAAATACACTCGCTGCAAATGTGGAAGTGTTTAGGTAGCTACTGTTTTATTCTCAGTTCTCTGCTTTCTTTCATTAATTCCAATAATAGAGTTGACCTAAAATTTTTTAAAAATCATATATTCAGAAGAAAATTATTAGATTCTCACTTATCTTTATTTGAGATGGGGCTCTCACTACGTTGCCTAGGCTGGCCTCGGACTTGTGGACTCAAGTGGGCATCCTGCCTCAGCCTCCTGACTGCCTGGAACTGCAGGCTCGTGCTGCCGCACAGCATCGCTGAGGATATTAACAGATGTCGCTGGCTGCGTGGGGACCCTCAGGGACTCAGACGAGGATGAGGGCTCTGTGGTGGCCGACAGGGCTCGCAAGGGCAGCTCTCCGTCTTCTCTTTTCCCTAAGAGGGGTTGCACTTGGGGAACTTGGCAGCTTTCTGCCCCCGTGTCTGGCCTTGACGTGCGAGAGGAGGTTAGAAGGTGGAACCCAGAGCCCAGCCATATTGTCCTTGGCGTTCAAGGTCAGTGGAATTGGGGTCAGTGAGGACTTGCAGTGAATGTTCACTGGAACCCTCAGCAGGCTACACTCGGGGGGAG
The DNA here is from genome assembly GCA_004026905.1 of Hystrix cristata. Taxonomy (NCBI): domain Eukaryota; kingdom Metazoa; phylum Chordata; class Mammalia; order Rodentia; family Hystricidae; genus Hystrix; species Hystrix cristata. The sequence continues at coordinate 16,670 of PVJO010021715.1, read as the reverse complement.
TCCTCCCTGGGGGAGTCCTAGAAGGGCACAGTCAGACATGAGTATGGTGGCCTTTGAGTACTCTGAGGGGAGAATGGCCACATCTGATTGTTAAGAGACTCATTTTTGTAAAAACAACCTGGAGAGAGAGAGCGTGTGTGTGTGTGCACGCACATGCGCATGTGCGCAAACATGTGCTTATCTATATGTGTGTGTATGGCTGAACATGGATAGGAAAGGTCTAGCAGGATATGTGCTGCATTATTTGTAAAAGTCCCCTCTGAGAATTGACATTGGAGATGAAGATACTTGTTGATGATTTTTTTTCATTCAATTAAAAAAAGTGAAGCTGCCATGATAAAACATAGCAGTTGTCAATTCTCTGTATTTTTCCCATGTATTTTTCTGTTTCCTAAGATTTCTCAAAAAGTAAATAAGAAAATGTGAACTTTGTCAAACTCCAAGTTATATCTATAAAACTATTAACTTTGTCAGACTCTACCAGATGTGACTATAAAACTGTTCTTGATTTAAATGAATGTTACAATTATTTTGGAGAACCTGTTTTGGCAATAACAGTTGGTACCAGTTTCACTTATATCAGTCTTTAGAACATATATTGCTTTTAAGATTTAATTATGTGATAAAATGAATGCATTGTCCTTACAAATTAAGTATACTTGCCAGTTACTTTAAAAATCAACATATCTTTTTTATATTTTGGGCATGGTGCTAGATACCCGACTGTCCTATTCGTGACAACAAACCTATGCCCTGGTGTTAAGGTTTAAATATAGGTGTCTCCCAAGATCCTTGTGAACTCACAGGCTGGACTTTTGGAAGGTGATTGAATTTTGGGGGCTTACAGCTGACTTGCTGTTGGGAGGTGCGGTCTGGTCAGAAGAGGTGGGTCTCTGGGGTCACGACCTGGAAGGGTTTATCTCCCTCCTGACTCCTTCCACCCTCTGTTCCTGGCTGCCGTGATGTGAGCAGCTTTTCCTTCACTATGCTCCTCCACTGTGCCTTCCTGTTACTGGATAGGGATCCTGGGGGCCTTCTTCCCAGGTCCTTGGTGTCTCAAACAAAGACTTGGACAAGACACAGAAAGAGCAGCAAGAATGTACATTTATCAAAGGCCAAGAGGAAGTATTCTCTATGGGGCAAGGGTGGGATAATCGAAAGTCTCACAGAGGCCTGAGTGAGGGGAAATGGGTCTTTTGTATCCGAAATACCTGAATTAGCCTCTACCTCATGCGAATGTGGCACTGAAACATTTGCTGTAGCAAAAACTCATTTGACCTCATGCCAGATGTAGATTGTTCTATCAAAAAACCCATTTGGTCTCTCACCAGATGTAAATGAAGGATCAGAAACTGTCTTTTGATTGGTCATGGCCATATGTAGATGAAGGTTTGAGAATATTGCTTTCCAATTGTTTCTGTATACAGTGCTCAGGAGACTTAAGTGTGGAGTCATTTTGGGTCCAGGATCTGGTGCATGTTTTCTCTTCTTAGGAAATCATCTCACTCAGCCTGTTAGTTCCAGGGTTTTTAAGACCTTTGACACATTCCGCTAGATTGGTCTTCCCATTTGCCCCAACCCTGATCTATCTCATTCCTTCCTTGGAGCCAGCAGACTGTGGACTGAAAACATGAGCCAGAGTTAACCTCTCCTACTTTAAATTGCCAGTGACTAAGACAGATATTTGTGCCAGAGAAGTGGGATCATCACTGTGACTGTACTTGACCGTATGATATAGAAACCTTTAGAACTGGTTTGCAGGAGTTCAGAAAGGTTGGGAGATGCTGGCTAGAGACGCCCTAGAATACTCTAACCCAAGCTTGATGGAAGATTCTTGTTGGAGCTCAGAGAACCAGAATGCTGATAAAATGTGCATGGTAAAGAACAAGCTCAGATGGTTTCAGTTGGGAACAAGAACTCCACTGGCTATGAGATTGTGTGTTATGCTCCAGCAAAGCATGTCTACATTTTATTCATGTTCTGAGACCTTGGTGGAAACTGAGATTAAGGGTGACAGATTAATCTGGTGGAGGAAATTTCAGGGTAGCCCAATGTTCAGACTGCGGCTTGGGTGTTGTTAGGAGCTTTTAGCCAGCTCTACTTTGAGAATTAAAAGCTGAGTGACTTTAAAAGTTTTCAGTTTCCCGAGAAAGGAAAGTCCTATAAAGTTCTGGCTGAGGAAAGGTTGGTTGCTAAAAAAGATTAAACAGAAGTCAAGTACTTTGCATCAGGACAATAGGAAGAATGCCTTGAGGGCATCCTGGGAAGCAGCAAAACCCCATACTTCAAAGGCTCAGAGTTGGAATTGTTCAAGAATTTGCTTTGAAAAAAGAGCCCCAGAGTACCCTACTGGAGAAGAGCCACCGAGGAAGTTCGTTTCCCAGATTCAGTTCACAGCGGTCAGCCAGCCAGCCAGCCATTCTACAGCCATAATGCGGGGCCCTGTTTGCGAACAATCTATCTCCCTACTTCCTGTTTATTTTCACTCTGGGTTTTTCATATAAGACAAACAGTGTGATATTTAAACTTGCGTGTCTGATTTATTTCACCCCTCTTGCTGCTACAAGCAGCTCCCTCCGCTGTGCCCCTCCTCCACACAGTCCTCCTTGGAGCCAGCAGTCAATGGACTGAACACATGAGCCAAAATAAAACTCCTCTTTTAAGTTGCGGGTGTCAGCATTTTGTCCGTGACGAGAAAGTGACTGAGACACCTGGGTAATTGTGCCTTTCACAGATGTGGAGCCTGAGCCCGAGTGGGTAGTTAGCCAGCACGCATCTTGGCAGATCCTCGTGGCAGAGCCGATCCCGGCGACTCTCATTCTGGAGCCTGGTGCCTGTATTCTGCAAGTCTGTTTCCTTCGTGATGGTCACCTTTGCTGTATTTGCCTTGTCCTAAAGGGAAGTTGCAGCAGCTTGCAGAAGCATGAGTAATGGTGATAGGATTTTTTTAGCTAAGCCAATTTAAGTAGGAAGGAGATCAGAAATCTTGAGTGTGCTCTGTTTTCTCTGCAGTTGAGTGACGTGCCTTGTTGCGTTTTTCTAGGCCTGGCTGCAGTATGCCTGAGATTTGGGATGTGGAGGATCCCGCCAACGCTGGAAAGACTCCGCTGTGTAACCTCTTGGTGAAGGAGTCCAAGCCTTACTTCACCACCGTCTTCCAGAACAGTGTTTACAAAGTCCTGGAAGTTATAAAAGAGTGATGACCTCATGAACCGCTGCCGACAGACGACTGCATCAGCCATGCTTTTAATGTTTTGCTAACGAGTCATGTATTATTTTTAGTTCAAATCCCAAAACTTTTATAGGTGACTTTTCAAATGGAGAACATTTTATTTGGTTGAGTGTCGTTCTGGTTGTGAAAATGACTCCCGTGCTGTTGATGGGTTGCTATTTCAGTGCACCCCTGGAAATTTGCTATGCAAAGAAGTATTGCCTACACTTGACTTAAATACGCATGCTAACATGAGCAGAGAGCTGCCTGTGTAAAGCTGCGTGCTGAGTCATGCCAGAGATGGTGGGGAATGTCCATCCTGAGCGATGCTGGGCTGGCCGGGCTTCCTGGAACACCAGTGCCCTCTGCTTCTCCCTCCACCTCCCGCACCCGTGACCTGACGGTCTGCGGTTGTTCAGGCTCGGTCGTTGTCTGCTCAGCCCTGAGCCACGATCGATGGGCAGGCGCGGGTATTGCTATGTGGAATCACTCGTCCGTCGCCCTTCTCTTCTTTTGTTCTCTGTTGCTCTTGTGAATGAACCACTTCCTGCCTATTATTCTTCCAGACTCTTGGATCCAGTGGCTGGGACCAAATTCCTTTAACATCCAGTGCTGTGGCATTACGTCTCTCTCCCTAGCCCCAGTTTTTGTCAGATAAGCGCTATTTACTCATTAAGTTGCTTATCAAGTACTTGTTCTTGGTTAAAAACAATGGTAACTGTGTGTTTTTCTCATTTTTAGTATTATTCAAATGTTTATATTTTAATACCTTTAAACCAGTTTAAATTTTTTTCTTATTTAATTATAGGTTAAAGAAAAATTATTTTGAAGAACCCCAAATATGTGCATCTAGAAGCTAATGTATATTTAAGTAGACATAATATGCAGTAGACTGTAGTACCTGGTACTTTTTCTTTATTATTAAGACATAATAAAACATGACTAATTTTTCTGTCAAAAAGTAAATGAATAATGATGAATGAATGGAGCTTTTCTATTTTGCTTTTAAGATCGCCTGTCTTTAATAAGACAAAGCCTTAAGCCCAGTGTTATAATTTTTGCTTCTAAAAACCATCATTTCAGTGTGAGGAATGAGTATATTCAGTCTTCCTCTTTATTTTTTATTCTTACTTTTTATTTTGAAAAATTTCCAAATCTGCTTTGAATTCCTTGTGTAAATTTTTGCTTCTTAAGAGTTAATTTGTGTGAAATGAGATTGTTCAAAACAATGAATCATCCTCGTTATGAGAAATGGTTTTTGGGCTTTAATTCCAAGCAAACCGTGACCGTGGCTGAGTACACATTTAATCACACAGTGTTCTCCTTCGTCACCCAGGCGGCTTCCCCTCCCTGTGGATCGTCCTCGGCACTGCGCTCCTCGATGGCGTCCGGGCCCGCCCTGGGAGCTGCAGAAGAGCCGCTCCTTCTGCCTTCTCAGCCACGGCGCCCGGGCACAGCCTGGTCGGGAGCAGTAGCTCGTGTGTGGCAGGCAGCTGCAGACAGTGTGCGTGGCCGAGTAAGTGTCCCCAGCCTTGCCCGGGAGCCCAGGGTGTCTCCTTGTCAGGGTCAGCCTGGAAGCCTGCAGACCTGTGCTTGCTCTTTCTCATCTGCTGCTTGACAGTTTTATTTCTTCGGCTTTTGCAGATTTCAGAAAATAGGGAAGTAGCTGGGGATTTGTGGATTAGGGACCACATCTGAGCAATAATGCTGCAACCTGGAAAAATGGAACGAGGGCACTTGAGGCTGCAGAGAAAGAGCTGGTGCAGGTGGGGACAAGGGAGGAGTGCTTGGGCAGTCTGCAGTGATTCCCACCTGAGTGCGGCTGATTTTGTACATCCAGCAGTTAGGACTTTTTCAATCATGTTTCTAAAGTTACCTTCTGTTCTTCTCATCCTCCAAAAATTCCCTTTTCTAGCAAGTTCACGTGGAATAGTTGGAGATTCTATACAGCAAAAGCCATTAAAATACCATCATAATCCTCTCATGTGCTGGGAAACATTAAAAGTAGCCTGGATTAGTTTTTTCAGAAGAATCCATTTGTAACATTTGTATTATTTAATGTGACCTCACCAGAAAATGATGCTTCTGTCTTTGGGAGTCGGTTGGGAGCAGAGGCCGTGGGCTTTCTGTGCCGCTGGGTACAAACACGGTGTCACAGTGGGTTCTGGGGACATGACCGCAATATTAAAACTCAGCATTTTACATATTTTTAGCATTTAAAAATGTTTTTGCATTAGTGTGAAGTCGGTAAGGATGGCAGGGAGGCGATGGAAATAGATGTTGCTGTGACATGGAAGAAAAACCAAGCTGAGGCAGTGGTTCTGTAAAAGATGAGGCCCAGAGGAGAGAATGCTGGTGCAGCGGGCCAGCACTGTTGAGGGGACGAGGCTGCTGGGGCACAGGAAGGCTGTGTGGGAACATTGTATTTTTATGAATTTTATGCCATTTGTTTACATGGGCTATGTGTTAAATAAAAAAGATCATAAAAAATGCAGAAAGTGTTTTTCTTTCCTGTCCTTTTCATTTCCACCTTGACTGAATGTGTCGTTTTGTGGTAAGGTGGCTGTTCTGACAGGGCGAGATTGTGACCAAGGTGTGACCAGTGTTCTCTGGGCTCGTGTCCCAAGGATGACGGAACAGTGATGCCAGTGGGACAGTGGTGGGCTGCAGACCAGTGTGGTTTATTGGAACAAAGAGAAGCCCCCAGGAGTTGAGAGGCCTACATAGGGAGGACGCCAAGGAAGCGTCCAGATCTCAGAGTCACTGTAGGCAGCGTGGCGGTAAAGGGACAGAGGGACCTGTGGAAATGCAGCTTGCCAGGCTTCTTAATAGTCCTTTGTCCTTTGCCGTCAGGCCTTCGTCCCTTGCCTCCACTTTCCTGAGGCGTCTCTCCCGTGCCATCAGTTCATTCAAGCCCTCGCACTCTGTCCCTGTACTCCAGCTCTCAGTAGGACCCGCTGGACTCCTTGGCCTCATGTTTACAGCAAGAGTCACTTAGCTATCTGTTTCAGCAGTGTTAGTGATAATTACAGAGTTGCTGAAAGCGACTTTCTCATCCATTAAACCGCAGACAGTTTCGTGTCTTAATATTTCCTAAATTGTAGCTCCATGATTTTGCATCCTTGTGTTTGAAGGAAGGGCAGTTTTCACTTTGTTCATGTCTGTATGACTAATGTCCTAACACCATGGCAAGGAATGAGATGTTCTAACACAATGATTCTCAAAGTTAGCGGGCATCAGAATCGCCTGGAAGGTCTGCAGGTCGCTGTCTCTACCACAGAAGTCTCAGGCTTGGTTGGTCTAAATGGGACCCGGAAATTCACATTATTACCTTTGGCAGTGGCGCTCATAACTATCCCCAGACCACCCTTGAGACGGCTGGGTATGAGCCCGGCCGGCCGGCTGGCCTCTAGGGGCGCCGCATTCCCGACAGCGCATCCCCTATGGTGCCATCAGACTCCTTGTATCTGGAGCTCATGCTCCAGATTCTTTGACTCTTGGTGGGACTTGCTTCAAGGATAAGGCCGTTTTTAAACAGAATACTGATACGAGTCATGAATCATTTAAATATTTGGAAGCTATCAACTGGACCTTCAGTTCAGACTGGGAAAACCAGGAAAAATTCTGTGAAACAAATTTCTTTTCTAACATTACTTTGTCTAGGAGTAGACAGACTTTACAGTTAAATTCACTAATGTGTAGGGATTTAAAAGTTTTTATTTTCCAATTTGTTTTGATCCCAGACATCTTCAAACTTCTCCCCTACGAGGAGGCAACTAGGAGTCAGTGCTAGGACAAGGTAGCCCCCTTCTCTCTGCTGCCTCCTTTCTTCTGCTCCCAGGTAGAAGTTCCTAATTTAAATCAATAAAATTGCTCTCAGCGCAGAAGAAGGGAAGCTACTTCTAAACTTCATTACGCTCCAGAATTGGTCTTTATTCCTCAGCACTGTATCAGGACAAATACATTTTTACATCCAAAGTCGAAAAGGATATTATGGTACATAAAGGTCGTGGAAACTTTCTTTTTTATTTCCCAAGAGAGAATTTTAAGAACTCCAAATGAATGTAAGAGTTGCGGGGTTTTCTCTTAAGATTTTGAGTCATTATAATGTAATTAAGGGGTAGGATTTTCTTTTATTGTGTAGAGGTTAGGATGGCATTGATCCTGGCTTCCCTGTCAAAGCAAATGTTTTCTATGTTCAATTATCTCTAACCTAAAACTAATTACTTTACACACAATGTTGTCAAAATGACTTTCCAATAAATGGCAGGGATACCTGGTATTCCCTTTTTGAAAGCAGCTCTTTTTAAAGCTGCCTAATAATCATTTCATTGATTTTTAAGTACCTGAGTGGAGTTTTTCTTTTGCTGTATGCAAATTTAATACCTTGGAGAGACAATTGAATTTAACAAAATTAGGCTAATTTAGTTCTACTGATTGCTCTGACAGCTGTAATCCTTATCCATTTATTACAAAAATAGTGATGAATATAAGAAATGACCATGTCTGAGTAGATTTGGCATCATGCATGGGAACTGATTTTTTTAAAAAAAGAAGATGCCCGCAAGCCAGCTCTTGAGAGCTCTGGCTTTGTCCTGGGCGATTGCGTCCTGCTGTCCAGCCAGGCCCTACTGTCCTTCACTTCTAGTGTCTGCTCGCCAACCAGACGTCAGATGCAGAGCCTCTCCGGGCAGAAAAACCTCCTTCCCAGAGAGTACAACTTGGATCACCCTCCAGTCCTGGACATTGGTAATAAACTTGGCTTTTTTAACAAAGACCCGCATGGCCATCGTTCACTGTCCGCACACTGGGATAACTTGGGGAGCTTCAGAAAATACGGGAACCTGCCAGGTGTGGTGGTGCGTACCTGTAATAGCATTCTGGGAGGCTGAGATAGGAGGATTGCAAGTCGAAGCCCAACCTGGGCCACTTAGTGACTTAGGGAGACCCTGGGGAATGTAGCTCAGTGTAAAGACCCTGGGTTCAATCTGCAGAATGAATGAATGAATGAATGAATGAACGAATAAATGACGTGTTCCCATCCCCAGAGAGAGAAGTCTGAGATTAGAAATTGTTAAAAATTGCCAAGTGATACTAAGGCCTGAGCACTCACCTTTGAAACCTGCCCACCATGCTCTCTGGGAGCCTCCCTTTCCCATCTCTGCCCACTTGGAGGGGCACTAGAATGAGTGCCTCCCAGCACAAATCCTTTGTCAGTTGCGCTTAACCGTTAATGTTTATATTACTTTAACTAATCTTGGAGGCTAATGTTGAGTAGATTCATTGAGAACATACTGTTCGGTTACAGCTCTGATCTTGTAGGGAGCGGGGGACAGTGAGCCTGTAGGTGCCGTTTACTTGTAAGTCTTGATTAGTGTCAATGAGAAACGCAAATATAGCAGCAGAAAGAAGAAATATTACTTTAAAAATCACTAACAAATTAATGTGTGTGGAGAGTCAGGTCTCTTCTCCTTGCAGATGTTTTTCTTGGAAGATGCTTTGCTTGGTCAGTAACCAACAACTGCCACCTCTGGGAAGCCGCCTCTGACTGCCTGCCACACACTCCGTCACCCTGCACTGCACACACTCAGGCACGTGATTTTTTCTGATTGCATCCTTACAGATGGGTATGTGTCTTGCTCCACTCCACATCCACAGTGCCCCAGCACAGTTCCTAATACGGCTTGATGATTTTTACAATGTGAATGGCACTACAGTTATCTTTAGAACTTAAAGCAATGGAAGCTTATCTATTGTTGCTATGAAGAAGAAATAATACAGAAATATGAAATCTTCAGATGAGATTAATATCACAGATAGGAGAAAAATGTTCTTGACAAACAGCAGTGCATAGATTCACCTCCTGGTGAGTGCCACGGAGAGCCATGTGGCAGATGGGTAGATCTGCCTCCCAGTCAGCGGGCCAGGGCTTCTGGGCCCAGGACACAATGGTGGCTGGTCCAGGGCATGTTTGTTCCTGACCAGGGAGCAGGGAATGCTGATAATTTGGGAAAAGTCTGGGAGGAGGGATTTCACAAAGCAAGGAAAGAGACTGGTGTGTTGTCATTAGATGAAGATGTTAATAAAACAGATGAGCTCATTAATGTCATAATAAAGCAGACAGATTGGAATCCTGACTCTATCCTTTACAAACTTTGTGAAATAGGGCATGTTTCTTAATTTGAGCATTAGTTTTCTTGTCTTTCAAAATGATGTGCATCCTAGGGCGATAATTAGAAGCAAGAGAAATAGATAAATCTACATTCACAGGAGGAAGTTTTCATATCCTTAGGTGTTGAGAAATAATCAGAGCAAAAGATCAGAACGAAAATAGATGATCTGTGGGAGAAGCAAAGCTGTCTTCACTTAATGGTCATACACAAAACAACTGGGCCCAGTGCACGGAGAATGTACCTTCTGCTCACACACAGGACTTTTCCAAGAAGTGAAAATAAAGCACGACTCCAGGAAAGCCTGACTTTCGGTCAACTTTGTTCTGCAGTGTAACCCAAGCACCTGGAGCAGGCCCTGGCACATGCGCATCCTTAGAGTTGAAGAGAAGAAACGATCACACATGGGGCCAGATAGACGTTCTCAAGAATAAAGTTAAGGATCGAAAACCCTTATGTTGGAAATCAGTACAAGATGCAGAAACACAGTTTTAAGTAAGAAATTAGGTACTGGGGCTTGAGCTCAGGGAGTCCTGAATTACATCTCAGCCCTATCTGTCTGTCTGTCTATTCAGCCGTAGATACATCTATTGAGGTTCTTTCTAAGTTGCCCAGACTGACCTCAAAGTTGTAATCTCCTGCCTCGTCCTGCCAAGTAGCTGGCATTACAGCTGTGTGTACATTAATATATACATTACCAAAAGTTCTTTACCAAAAGTTACCAAAAGTTAAAGAATTCAAATGCTTATGCCAGGACTATAGATAAGTAATAGTGAAATGGCCCTTCTACACAAAGTTGGAAAATGAGCAAAAACGGATGACAGAAAATAGAAGAGATCGACAACCTGATGGTTTGAAACCAATCGGGAGAAAAGTAAGAAAGCATAAAAAACTTAGAAATGGTCAACTATAGAAGTTTCTGGGAGTAAACAGAAAGGTGGGTATTACAAATATATTCGAGGACTGGAGACACAGCTCGGTGGTAGACCATGGCGAGGCCTGGGTTCAATCCCCAGTATCACAATCAATCAATTGGCAAGTTTGGATATAGATAACACAGCTGAATTCCTAAGAAAAGAAAACTCTTAAAGCTGTCCAAGAAGAAATGAAAATTACAAATAACAGTCATCCCTGGCAAAGAAATTAATAATTATGAAAAGTATCCTTCCTTGAAGAATCAAATATCCATTTTATAAGCTTTTTCTGCTAGACATTCAGAATACTAATTATTGCAATCTTCCATAAACATCCAGAGAATGGAAAATAAGAGAACTCAGTTTTTAGTCAACTGTGGTATTAATGCCAAGAACAGACCCTATGTCAATGTAGTAAAGGAAAATTGCATGTCTACTACATTTGTGAATAAAGATGGAAATCTAGGAATAAATTTAACATAAAATGTGAAAACATTAGTTCTCTTCAAATTTATCTATAGTTTTCATCAAAATGCCAACAAGCTTTTCTTATAGAGCTTGAAAAAATTAATTTAAAAATGTTTATAGGTGAAAAATAAAATAAGTCCAAAAGACACAAGAATTTTCCTACTATACAGCGAGATTTATCATATGGCTGTGGAAGTACTGGCACAGGGGTATAATCTGGCTAACAAAACAGAATAGCTCAGGAGTGAACATACATGTGTTTAATAAGTGAGACTGTGAGGTTTCCACAAGGAAAACAACAAAGTAGAGTTCCTATCTTGCATCATACACAAGAATAAAATTCCAGATGGATTAAATGCCTAGCATGAGAGACAGTACTATAAAATTTAAAAGGCAATTCTGTACCAGACACTGAAATATAATTGGTTAAGTCTGTAATGGTGGATAATCCTCCATGAAACCCTTCTAAATGCCTACTAGTGCTATGGTTGTCTCTTTCAGTTTTGAAGATCTCTCCAAAGGGCTGGCACTATCAGGATCCTCCAACCCCTTGTACACAGACAGTGTGAATCCTGTAACGTGATGTCTCTAAACCAACTGCATTATTTATGTTTTTTTTTTTGTTGGTTTAGTGGTGTATGTCTAGGGCCAAAACGATGCATTGTACAATTTTTTACACTAAATAAATGTAGACATTACATTTGGTTTCTGAATTTTAAAAAGACAACATAGAATGATATTTACCTTCTTAAGTAGACTCTCATCAAAGGAGAACTTTGTGGAAAACCCTGTAATCCCAGCACTCTCAGAGGCTGAGGCAGCAGGATTACAAGTTTGAGTCCAGTTTAGCAATTTAGTGACATAGTGAGATGTTGTCTCAAAAAACAAACAGACAAAGCAACAAAAAACTGTGGGGTCTAGAGTTATAGCTCAGTGCAGAAGCCCTGGACACAGGCCCTGATGTATTTACATGCACACACAAAGACCACCACAAAGCTATCTGTAAAAGATCAATAAACTCACTGTATCACAGAAATAACTGCTGCTCACTAGAAGACTTTACACAGAGAATGAAGCAAGCATGATGTGTAGGACAGACGCGCAACTTGCACAGAGGACGAAGGCCTAGAATCCAGAATAGAGAACTACAAACAGTAAGAGAAATGCCCTTTGGAAAAGCCACAGACATGGACATTTCACAAAAGAAATTCAAATGACTTGTAAACATTTCAAAAAACAACTTCTTCATCGTCAGAGAAGTGCAAAATAAAGTCATAATGTTACCATCTTTAGCTCATAACATTGCTAAAATTTTAGTGTCCAGAAACAGGCGCGAACAGCAGGAACTCTAATTGCCTCTCGGTGGGGAGTAGCCACTTGGCAGTAAATGACATTACCCGAGAAAGGAGCACATTTGCCTGCTAGGACACAGCTTCTCCATTCCACACACATCCCCCAGAAGGCGCCCTGCACATGTACTAGGAAGAGTGTGTCTGTGTGTTACTCTGCATGGTTCCCAACAGCAGAAAGCCAGGAAATCACTCGAACGTGATCTGAATGGGCAAAGACGCTGAGCATCATCATTCAGCAGGAGTCAAGTGAGTATGGAAAACGGTCGACAGGCAACAATACGGATGACTCAGGAAAATATTGTTAAAAAAATCTGATTTGCAAGAGAATATTTTATATTTTTACATTCTATAAGAATATTTGTGATAGAAATCCATTTAGATAGAGTTCAGTGTACATTGGGATTTTTTGTTTGTGATGCTGGGGATCAAACCCAGGTCCTTGCTCGTGCTAACCTCACAGTCTGCCAAACACCACATCTCCTGTCCTAGTAAGACTTCGTAAAGAACTAAAACATGCTAAAATATGAAGAGAAGCAACTGAACGATACACATTAGATGAGTGGTCATCTCTCAGTGTTTGGGATGGAGAGGGACACGCAGAGGTTTTGAGACTCTTAGAAATTGGGTAGTGGGTATGTGGCTGTAATTTTATTGTACTTAAAATGGAGTTACATCCTGATAAACCCTTCCTAAGTCGAAAATATGCTAAGTTGAAGCTGTGGTGAATTCACCTAACTTACTGGATGCCCTCTCGGAGCAGCGTTGAGGCCTGTGGCTTCCATTTGTCTCCCTCGTGGGTGCGGGGCTCTCCGTGGCTGCCCCACCTCAGGATGGGAGATCGCATCATGTATCATTGGCCCAGGAGGTCAGAATTCAAAATTCAAAGCACACTTTCTGCCAAACACATGTCTTTTTCCCACCACTGTAAAGATGGAAAATTCTAAGTTAAGTTCAACCACTGGAAGTTGGAGAGTGCTTGTTATTGTTTATATGTTACCCATATTTTACAAATCTTCTCCCCTTCTGTTCAATATTTAAAAAAATAGACACCCTCAGATGCTAATACAGATGAAAAGAAAAATCCATGACAAGTGTGGCAGCAATCTGAGAGGAAACTCTCCATTTCTGTAGCAAGGACAACTTGGAAATCCTGTTTTCCCCATTCCTGGGTATCCTCTCATTCTCTATGAAAGGAAAAGCCAATGAAGGAATCGTCTGATGTATGAGGCCAGCAGTGGTCACTTAGAATGATAAAAACAGAGACTATCAAAGTCCTTGCAGACAAATTGAGGCCAACATCTTTTACATATGAAGAAACTAAGACTCAGGGAGCAGTGGTGTACCCGACTTCAGCTATCAGAGTGGAGTGGAAATCAGAAAGCCCTCCCGACACTCCATCCCCCACCCTGGGGAAGAATGTGGCTTGGGGATACCTTGAATCTGGGTTGAAGTCTTGGCTCCAGCAGTGAGCTGGGTGGGCCACCAAGGCGATGCTATTCCTAGAAGCCCATTTCCTCCCGAGTGACATGTGGCTAAGAAACAAGGCCCATCTCCTACGGCTGTTACGAAGTTTGCACAAAGTACTGCGTGCAAAAGCTTTATAGTCTGGGTGGAGTAAATGCTGGCTCCTTCCTCACATCCTACCTGAGAAGGCAAGAGGAGGAAGTGGCAGGATGTCGTTAGCCTAACAAACCCCTGCAGGAGGGGCAGCACCCTGCTCTCCTCCAGGCTGGCTCACACAGGGCTGCTTCCAGCTTGGTGTCTTCTCAGTGCCCTTGCTTTTTGCTTTTCCTGCTCACACTGAATTTATTTCTAGTTTGTGCTGCATATGTGAGAATCATTATGGTGGTTCTCTGTTTATTCCAGACACATGGGATTTTCTTATCACTAAAAAATCCCTATGGAAACCAAGAGAATCAAGCTGAACAAAAGTTTCTGCTTGGAACCGATTTCCGGGAGCAGGGAGGCTCTATCATTCACAGTCTGTGGCCAAGGTGCTTTCATTATTCTTTTTTTGCTTTCTGGAAGAAGCACAGACTCCTTTATTAATTTTCCCTCCCCACGCCCATGGCCTGCCCAGACTCTGGGCTCTTACCCTGGGTGGGGAAGAATGGGAATGACATTCCCTCCCCTTGGGGACAGTGACACCACCCCTCTGCTCCTACTGGGTCCAGGGCTGTGGGAAGCTGGGGTCGTGTGGTGCCCACACAGGGCCCCTGTGAGGTCGGCTGAGAGGTACCAGGCAACTGCTGCTCTAAAATACCACATCCCTCCCCATCAAGGTGTCTAGAAACCAACCATTAGAGAGAGAGTTTGTGAGTTAATACTCATTTCCTGAATTTTCTAAAAAGAAAAAAGGGGGCAAATTCTCCTGAAGGTACCGGACATGGAGCCCCTCTGAGTCACCCGTGGACAGAGGCAGGAGCAGGAGATACAGGAGCCAGGTGAACCCATTCCAACCTGGCCTTTGCTGGTTTAACCCTTAACTTACGTGAGCCTCAGTTTCCCTGTCAAGAAGCATGGAATCCTTGTGAACTCCTCAGGGCGCTGCTGCAACAGGTAGCAGAAGACCCTCCACACAGGCCCGGCAGAGCCGTTAAAGACGTCCTATCCATAAGTAAGTACCGCTGTTATTGGCATCTGTGTGGAAGTAGCCTTCTTCAGGAGGTTGGACATGGGACGGGCTGTGTTCCCTACAACGGATGCCCAGTTTGATGTGGGCCAAAGTTTAGAAAGTGACACTGTGTCCTGAGGTTGCAAGGAAGACAGCAGCTGAGCCACACCAGCAGGAGCAGCCACCGCCCCGCCCACAAGACTACGGAGCCCTCACAGGCCAGGCCCACATACCCCTAGGGCAAGGCCAGGCCTAGCCCCGAGGACCCCCAGAGGAGCAGGTTGCAGATGCGACAGTTTTGATCTGGAATGTCCCCAGGCACCGTGGCTGAAGGCTTGACCCCAGCGTGGCACTGTTTGAAGCTGGTAGCAACCTTAAAAGGTGGTGCCTGAGGAGGTCTTCAGGTTGCTGGAGGGGTGCTTTTGAAGTGGACCAGGAGACCCTCCCCTCCTCTGCCTCCTCCTCCTTTCTTTTGCTTCCTGGCCACTATGGGGTGAGTTGTTTTGCTCTGCTGTGCATTTTGTCATGATGTGCTGCCTTGTCACAGGCCTCAGAGCAGCAGGGCCACCCGATTCTGAACTGCACCCTCTGAAGCACTGAGCTGAACTAAGCCTTTTGTCTTTGTGAGTTGATCATCCAGACCTGTGTCACAGCCGCGGGCATCTCTCTGTCAGGAGGAAGCAGAGTGGTGAGCAGGGAGGCCGGCGGGTGGAGCCTGCAGTGCTAGGAGGCGGCCTTCACTCGGGCTGGCCTGCTGGGAAGATCACCCTGGGGACAGAGCCAGCCGGAGAGGCCAGGAGCAATTCTGATCATCATCTCAGAGGAAAAGATCACAGACCAAGGTCTGGACTTTGTACAAACGTGATGAAAGATACAGAGAATGTTAAAATTTTAAGAATTTATTGCAGTGAAAGGCACATTGCCAAATTTATTGCAGTGAAAGACACATTGCCCTCTCAAAACACTTCCCCTTGCTTCCAACAAACTGATCCCTTCCTTCTTGCCACTCTCTGCAGCAGCTCTCCAGTCCTCTTTCGTGATTGGCTTTAGTTGTGTCGTCCTGGCTGCCTCGATGTCCTAAATCGATTCAAAACATTTCCCTTTGTTGGTCATTTTGACTTTGGGGAAGAGTTAGAAGTCACATGGTGCCAGATCTGGTGAATAAAGAGGATGAGGACACACTGTAATTTTTATATTTGACAGAAACTGCTGTGTTTGCAATGAATTTAGAACCCAAGGCAACCACAAAGACCCAGAACTGCTTCAGAAAGTGGCAAGAATGGTGTGATAAGCGTACCTGCAGCAAGGAGGAGTATTTTAAGGACAATCAATGGGGATGTATCTTTAACTAATAAATTTTAAAAATTTAAATATTCACGGTATCTTTTGAACACACCTCATATAGTTAGGAAAGTTTCGTCATTTCCTCCTGATGAATGTGCTTCCGGGTCAGAGTGCAGACTTCCCATGGACAGCAGAGGAGCTCTAGGGGAACGAACCCCAGCTGACCTTTTGCAGCGATGGAAATGTTCTGTATCTGTGCTGTTCAGTAAGGTGGTCACTAGCCACAGAAAGTCATCAAACACTAGAAATGTGGCTAGCTAGCATGATGGATGAACTATCTTTCAAATTTTCTTTAAATTCAGCTACAGTTTAAATAGCTGCTAGTGGCCACATGTTGGCTAGTATAGCCGTGAGCCTTGAGAGGCTGGCTGTTCAGAACTGGCCAAAGGCGCTTCTACTGAATTGGATAAATTCCACCTGGTGATAGTGGGTAGTTTCTGAGACTCAAGCTCAGAGAGGGAGGCCTGAGGCCAGTGGACAAGGAACTCTGTGCTTCTCGCTTCCCTGAACAGCAGAGGCTTGACCCACATAGCTGGAGAAAGAAGTTTCTGTCCTGGCCCGGGTGTCTCTGCTTCAGCCTTGCTCCTCGAGCACTTG
>PVJO010021714.1:0-29458 GCA_004026905.1 Hystrix cristata | reverse complement strand
ATCAAAAGTAGAGGGGCTGGGGATTTAGCTCAAGTGGTAGAGCACTTGCTTAGAGAGCACAAGCTCCTGAGTTTGGGCCCCAGCATGAAAAAAAAAAAATCAGAGATAGAGTACTTGAAACCATAGGCACAGCCACAGCACAGGAAATGATAGCAAGAATCAACAAACAGGGCTACATCTAACTAAAATGATGTCATTTACACACCAAAGGAAGCACTCAACAGGGAGAAGTGAAAATCTGAGTACTGGAGACATTCTTGTCAGCTACACTATGTACAGAGGATTAATATCTAGAATATATAAAGAATTCACAAAAATGCCAACAGCAATAAATTCCCAAATAACACAGTCTACAACAGGCAAATAAATTGGAGCAATGCTACTCACAAGAAGGAGCACAAATGTCTAGTAAGTACATGAAGAAAAGCTCAACATCTTTAGCCATTAGAGAAACAGAAATTAAAACTACATTGAGATTGCGTGTCATCTCAGTCAGACGGGCTGTCATCAAGAAAACAACAAACAACTAAAAAAAATGATGGTGAGAATGCAGGAGAAAAGGAACACATCTACAATTGTTGATAGGGATGTACATTAGTACAGCTGTGTTGCAAATCAGTATGGATGCTCTTTGAAAAGCTAAAACTCGAACTATCACATGACTGAGCTAATCCATACATTAATACATATTTGGAGGAATTTAGAGGAGCATATTAGAGAAGTAATTTACGTGTATCTGTATACAAGTTTATTGTGGCACAGTTTGCGATAGGCAAGCCACAGAAACAGTTGAGGTGTCCATCATCTGATGAGTGGATAACATCTGACTAATAGATAAAGAACAGGTGGTAAATATACAGAGAAGATTAAAGAATGTCATTTGCAGGAGAATAATGGAACTGAACTTCACAATGTTAAGTGAAAAAAGCCAGGCAGATAAATACTTGTCACACTTTTCCCCAGATATATGGTATCTAAAAAGAGTGACATGAAAGTTGAAGGAAACTACTATCAGACAGGGGGAAGAAAATCCGGGGAGGGGTGGAGGGAGTAAGGTTGAGTCACAGGGAGGATGGAAAGGATGAAAATGTCTTATATGCATCTATGAAAATGCCAAATTGAAACCTAACATTTTGTAAAGTTAATGTGCCCTAATAAATCCATTTAAAAGAAAAGTACTTCTATTTTTATTTTGTGATTTCTTTTCATATCTGCATATTTATAGATTGGGTGATTATCTTATTTTTAATTGTCTGTTCCCATATACTTTTTGTATGTATAGAAAAATATTTTTAAAGATTTTTATTAAAATTTATCTAAAATTACACAAACTTACAGGCCATTACACAAGCTTAAAGACCACAATACATTGTGCCTTTTGCTTATGACAATGAGCAATGTAAACAACCACATAGATGCAGCATTAAGTCACAACTACATAAAGTTACTGTAGTACCTAGTGTACGTGTCACTGCTTTAAGTTTGGTTATTAAGGTTCTTGTTTTTAAGGTATCATTCTTCCTCTGGATTCCCATTCCCCTCCGTCTTTGCCCTCTTCTTGTTCCCTTGGACCCTTTGCCTATTAGCTTATATCTTACCCTTCACCTTTTTGTATCCATTGTTTACCCTTTTCTTTTGTTTGCTTTTTGTCTCACTCAAATAAGGGATACTGTATGGTATTCCAGCTTGCGAGTCTGGTTTATTTCACTCAACATTATATTTTCCAGGTCCATCCATTTTCCTACAAATGACTCTAGTTTGTCATTCCTTATAGCTGAATAGTATTCCATTATGTATAGATAGCACATTTGGTTATCTACCTATCTGTTGATGGGTATACAGGTTGCTTCTAGAATTTAGCTATTACAAATTGTGCTGCTATAAACATTGTTGTGCAAGTATCTCTGTAGTATGCTGTCTTTAGCTCTTGGGGGAAGATACCTAGTAAGGGAATGGCTGGGTCATATGGGCTTTCTACTTTCAGACTCTCGAGAAATCTCCGTACTGATTTCCATAACGTTGTACTAGTTCGCATTCCCACGAACAGTGTAGGAGGGTTCCCTTTTCACCACAGCCTCACCAGCATTTGTTATTGTTTGACTTCCTAATGATTTCCATTCTTAGAAAAAATATTTTTTAGAAAAATATTTTTAAAGCAGAAACAAATGTGTGCATTAGAGGATAATTTACAATATAAATTTTAAAATACTCTGTAATTTCCTCTAAATACCTAGAGCTTTTAAAGATGTCACATACAATAAAACTAAGCATCTTCTTTAAAGAACATGCCTGATGAAAACAAATGGTGACAATTCTCTTGGTTCTGAACATTTGATACATTTATGAAGTCTGTGTTGTATGTTTACAGAAAGATAAAACTTCACAAAATGGTAAATTGAAGTATGCACTCACTCTTGAAACTATTCTGATGCAATAATATCTCAACACAATAGTGAATAGGAAGTGCTGTCACAACATTGAGAATGTACAGAAATTGGATTTAAATGCATCACCCTAGATTTCTTTTGAGGTTCTTCCAAAATGTAAGCTCTACCAGGGACAGCTCTCATGTTTTGTAATGACCTGTTCACTAATTTCACGCAAGCAGTTCCTGAATAAAAGTGTCTGTCTTTGTTTTCTAAAGAGTCACTCTATTTGGAAACAAGTAGGACTCAAATGTTGTGATTACTTTACTCATATTGGAATATATGCTTCAAATTGGTGCCTCCAGGTGACATTTTTGTTTACCTACCAAATATGCATTCCTTGCCTTCCTGATCGGGCTCAGACTGCTGGCAGTGCGTCTCTTCCTGATTCAATTACTCCCTTGGAGAATATCTGCCCACTTTCCTAACTCCAAGCATGGGCCCTAAATTAGCCTGAGCTAGCCAATATTCCAACGTACCTGGCCAAGCTATAGTCTGGATCTTTACAGCTCTCAGTCACTGGCATAAGCAACCCTGAAGCCCATCGTATATCTGCACTCTAGGTTATATAAGCAGGTGTATTTCCTTGTTGGACAAGAAGCATGACTTGTGCTGGAATTGGAATTCTTGACCACCACACCTACAATTTTATGGCTGTTTTAGACACCTTATAATCATGACTCTTATGATAAACACAATATGTTGATGTCTTTGTTAGAGAGTTTACATGTCACTCAGAGTTTCTACACCTGTGCTTACCACAATCCTGAATGATTACAATGTCCATATAGACAATCAAACTGATGCCAGCTATCATGGTTCCAGGAACTCTTCCATTTTAATGGTCCTGTTATTGATGTCCACCCCTATTTAGTGACCATGCTTATAGTCACTCTCTGAATCTTGCTACTTCTTGGCACTGCTCCACCCTTCATTTAATTCTGAACATTGTAATTCATGTGTTTTTCTGGTCATATTATTGTGTACATGTCCATTCAGACTTTTGACCTCTATGGATCAATTTTCTTTTGGGATTAGATGATGCCCTGCTACATTCCAAATAGTGCTTGCTGTCCTAAAGTCTGTTTTGTCTGATATTAGTGCAACTTTCCTTGTTTTCATTGGTTTGGCAAGTCACCAGCTGTTTTAATTTTCAGTTACTGTAAAAACAAACTAACAATCAAACAAACAAAAGAATAACTGAGCCGAACAATTAAAAGGAGGAAATTTTTACTTTGGCTCATGATTTCAGAAGTTTTAGTACATAATCAGTTGTCTCCATCACTTTAGATCTGTGATACTCCAAAAAAGAAGGAAGGGAAAAGGAAAGGAAAAGAAAAAGAGAAAAGATAGAAAAAAAACCTGAAACAAAGCTGTTTTAAATAAGGAGTGGAGGAGGAGTCAAAAGGTGGGGAGGGAAGGGGGAAAAGTCAAAATATAACATTTACAGGTACAAAGCCCCTATAATGCTATGATCAATGTGTATATTTAAAATGTACCAATAAAATTTATATTTAAAAAATTATGGTAGTGCACACTGAGCAAAATAAAGATACTCCTCTCAGGGTGGCTGGGAAGCAAAGAGAGAAAGGAGGGCCTGCAGTTCTAGTAAGCACTTTCAAGGCCACACCTTCAGTGACCTCACTTCCTTCCACTGGGCCCAACCTCCTAAAGGTTGAACTACCTCCAAGTAGCTCCACAGGCTGCCAACCAACCCTTCCCACATGGCCTTCGGGGGACATTTAAGACTTAAAGCACAACACCAGGAGTTTTCACTATCGCTTCATTTCCTTTATTTCAAAGATCAGCAAGAGTATATTCATGATGCCTGATGTTGAGATGATGCTTCCTCAACGAAAAAGACAGCCAAGTTGGGAGAAGGGGCAAAGAGAAAGCAGGAGTGTGAGATGCTTTTGTAATGCTCTAACTTCTCAAATGTTGAACAATCTCTTAAAGGTCAGTAGCTTCATGTGAGTGGCACGAATGATGTGAGAAAACTAGATCCCAGACAGGGCTGAAGTTAGACCACATCTCTTAACTGAGAGGGTTTCTACTCAGCAGAGACAAGAATAATTACTCCCGAGGATTAAAATAGTTAAGAGTAATGTATTGCATATTTTGAAATTGCTGAAGAGTAGACTTAAGTGTACTCACCATCAAAAAATAGCAAATAAATGAGGTGAATGAGGTGATGATGTGGCACCTATTTTCATTTCATTTTTCTACAAATTATACATACTTTAAAAATATCACATTGCACCCTGAAAGTATATGCAACTATTACTTTTCAGTTTGAAAATCATGTGGCACATTATTCGTTCATAGCGTTTTTATCCATTGATTCAGGAATAAGTAAATAAATAAAATTTAAAAATAAATAAAAGGAATTCAAAGTCCAATGCTTTCCTATTTCTCTTAGGAACTTTCTTGTACTTGACCTTCCCTAGATTAAGCTTCTAATTATGTATAAAGATAAAATAATCAGTCATGCCCCTGAATTTGCTGTGAGAGTCAAAACAAGTTCAAATATAGCTCCACATGGAATAAAGGCTATCTCATTTTACAATATGAGAGCAGTTGAATACCAAATGTCCCTCCCTTTGCTTTCCTTTATTAAGTCATCAGTTCCTTGGTGTGTGTATATATGTGTGTACGTGTGTGTGTGTATAAATGAAAGGCCTCCCAAGGTCTTCCAACTCTCCCAAGTCAGATCCAGGGAAGACTGATGCAGAGGAAATCAAACACCAGGTAGCCCAGGTTCAGAGCTTTACAAATTGATTAAAGAAACATTAGAGAAACTTGGAAAGTTCAACGAGGACATGACCCAAAAGTTTGTGAAATTATCATGTAAAATGACCAATCTGGACATAAGAGAAACAAATAAAAAGAATTGGAAGGGCTGACCAAGATGGTTTAAAACATGAATGACAAATTTACCAAACATATAGACTCCAAGAGAAGGTATCAGACAGAAGCACCAGAAAGAAAAAAAATGTACCGAATTCATAAACTGAAAAAATGACCAACATAAAGACAGGGTTTCTGAAACCAAGGAGAAAGTGGTAAACTATGACCGATTACTCAGAGAAGCCTTAAAAACAAAAGACAACAGCTACTAGATGATTCCCAGAAGAGCGACTTATAATTGCAATTAGAGAGACACTAGAAGACAGCACACCTGGAATAAAAAAATCAGTTTACAGAAATTATAATAGAAAACTTTCCAAGTATGAGGAAAGATTTCAACATACAAGCAAGTGAGTCTTACAGAACACCAAATAACTATGATGAAAAAAAAAACTGCACACGACACATCTTAGGCAAAATTCTTGATAGCCAACAAAAAGACAGGATCTTAAAAGCTGTCAGGAAAAAGCAAAAAAATTATATATAAAGGGAAATCCATTAAGATTGTAGTGGACTACAGTGAAGTATTTCAAGTTACCTCTTAATTTTAAAAAATTTGTTCATTCTTTTAATATTTAATTGAAGCATTTCTCATTTTCATTTTTCCCTTTTCACATTTTTTTGTTTTTCCTCATTTTTAGTACTTTTTTATTTTAAAAATTCTCATCTTTATTAATTAGTAATCTCTTGTTCACTCTACTTTTTTCTTCTTGCTTTTGTCATTGGTATTGTGGCAGTTGTTTTTAGTTGTTACTGTATACCTAGTATGCTTCTATGTACCAGTTATCGCTGCCATTTCTTTGATTCTTTCTGGGTCAAACACTAACACCTTGGATAAAAATAAGGGCTGAAACCCTGCTGGCAAACAAAGACAAAAAATATTTCTAATTCTTGAAAAGAATCATTGTCCACTCCATAGTAAGGAGACCATTTCTATGCATTTCATTCCCATATTTGGAGCTCAACACTGGTTTCTGTTCCTGGAAGTTTGGACACTGAACAGTAGTGTAACTAGATCTATTTATGGAGTGCAAAGCCTACTCTCCTAGTCTCAGGTCTATGCTCTCTCCTTGCCACTATTTTATTTTTTAATTTTTTTGCATGTTTTCATCATGTCAGAAATGAGATAGCTGTCAAGAGAGGCAAGGTGACTCCAGCTAACTGAGTCATTCTGTTTACTTGATTATTCATTGCCTTTTTTAATGAGGGATGCTTTCTATTGGTATGAACTTGTGATATAAAAATCCTCAAACTGAGACAGAGGAGCATCATGGGCCAAGTGGGAGAAGAGAGACGCCTTGCCCCAACTCTGCCAGGGACACCAGCGCTGCCTGCCTCCTCCAGGGGAGGAGAGAGGCCCAACCCTGCCCGCTCTGCAGACATCAGAGACTCCTGGGACCCAAGGGAGAGGAGAGAGGCCCTACCTCACACACACACACACACACCTGGGCTCCAATTAAGGGGAGAGTGGCCCCGCCACAGACTGGCTGGCACCTGCACCAGCACCAGTACCTCACAGGCCCCACATGAGAGGAGAGAGAGCCCGCTGTGTCACTACCTCCAACACCTGAACCTCCTGCACACCGAGGGTGAGGAGAGAGGCCCTGCCCTGCTCCTGCCATGGGCACTGGAGCCCTGAGGACCCCGGGGGAGAGGCCCTGCCATGCCCCTGCCACAGTCACCAGAGCCACATGTGCCCGTGGGTGAGGAGAGAGGCCATGCCCTGTGCCCACTGCCTATAGGGCACCTTGTGGGACCTGTGGGGGAGATACTTTTATATGCATATATATATATAAAATATACATATATTTATTTAAATGTAGATGCTTATTCACTTCATTTATAGTACTAGTTTCCCTTAGCTCATTGAAAAGAAAAATTTGCATTATTGTCTGTTTTATTTTTGTAAGGGAGACTCTTTTTTTTCTGGTGTGTGTCTTGTACTGTGAGTAACTACTTTGAAGATAATGATACACCATGCTAACTATTGTTATTCTCTTATTATTTTGTTATACATTTTAAAAATTTTTTAATAAAATAAAAAGTTATAAGCAATGTCACAAATTTAAAAATAGAGCTTTTTTTCAGATAAAGCATTAAACAAGGGAATACCCAAATGACTTTGTTATGATTTAATTGAATTTTTTAAAATGAAGACTTTTACAAAGAAAAAACATAATCTACCTGAACTGACTTATAATAGTTGGGTCGTAATGTACAGATAAATCCACAGTTTAAGGAAAACTGAACTTTAAGAAAAGCACCAGGTCAAGAATGACAATCCCACTGAACGTTCAGTGAACACTTCACTCCAAGTTTGTACAAATTTTACCAAAGAAGGAGATAAAATTATGCATTCTGTACTGCATTTTATCAATGTAATCCTAATTCCAACATGAAACAAAGATCGTAGGAGGCAGGAAAATTATCATTGCAGCTAACCATGAACATAGGTAAAAATTCTGCATTAAATACTGCAGACTTCATATGATGCATAGAAATGATAACAAACCAGGACAAGTTTGGTGTATCCTGGGACTTGAAACGGTACCTTAACACTAGAAAAACTGTTAATAGAACTCAGCATACTAATGGAAAGAAGGAAGATTACATTCCTATTTTAGTGGACACAGAAGATTATAGGCATCTCTTCATGAAACAAAGACACAATTCTTAGAGAACTAGGAAGATAAGAGACTGAAAGCTTGAATCTAGAAAAATCATCTGCAGTATTCTTCTTGCGCAAATGGTAAAACGTTAAGGAGATTTCCCTTGAAAATCAAGAACAGTACCAGATTCCACAGTATCATCTTTCCTATTGAGCAATAGTGGTTCTAGCCAGTGTTGTAAATAAAATAAATAAACGAAAAAATTATTGGAACAGAGAAACAAAAACCATCATGTGTTTATAGATAATATGTCATTTGTCTGTGTAACAAAACCTAAGGTAATCTAACCTCCCCAGAATTTGTTGTTGCTCCTGTTTGCTGTTGCCACCTCCTATGCAACTGTTTCACACTCTGGGCTACTATACACCTTCCAAACCATTCCAAGGTCCAGGTTACCGACAAATAGTGTCAAACACCTCAAAGTCACTGAAATTATTCCAACTGAACAATCCTAAAATCTTTGCCTTCCTTGCCTGCTCCTTCTCGCAGAGACCACAATAAATGCTCTTGCTTGTAGTTTCCCTGTCTTCTTCCTCCTCACCAGACCTGCTTCTTCTTCATATGGTTCCCTATGGCAGAGATTTCCTGCTTTTCTTGGGAATCGTCAAGCTAACAAACTATTATTCCAAGGAAGTTGTTTCTTGATCTTTATCAGCTTTTCTATCAATCCACTGGGTTTAAAAATCCCCCCAGATTCCCTCACGGGATGCATTCTTCTATCTCCTGGCAGTGTTGTCATCAGAAAACCTTCAGTTCTCAGTCCTGTGAGAGATCCCTTCTACACCAGACAGCCACTTTGCCTCTGCAGAATGGCCTACATCCAGTGACTGAGAAGTCAGGGCGTCTTTCATCTAGGACCTAGAGTGTGGCCAAGCCACATATGTGTGCTTACACTACCACCAGGACTGAAAGCAAGCACCTCCAAGATTCCCTACCACAGTGTCCCCCACAGGTGGCTGCATGTGAGCCTCCAATGCCACTGGGGATGATGGCGCGATGTGATGTGGTCTGATACGTGATGTGACAATACGGAACGCTGCCGTAGTTCCCCGCCACTGAGACTGAGAGTAGACAGCTTCTTTCTTGCTGCCACTGACCCCTGCACAGAACGTGGCATGCACCACCGCTGGGAATGCCAGTGGGCGCTGGGAAGGTGTGCTGACCTGGCTGGCCAGTACCTCTCCCTGTATCCTGTATCACTTGTTGGACTGATAGCAGGTGTTTCATGTACCTGCCCGGGCTCTGTGAGTGCCAGAGGCCCCTGTCAGCAGCAGAGAGTGCCTCAGTACTGCTTGAGGAAATATCCGTCACACGACTGGTGCCGCTGCTCCTGGCCATACAGTGGGTACCCCACATCCACTGCTGTGTGGCTGTGCCATCTCTGTGTGGCTCCCTGGAAATAGGTCATTTCTTCAAACTGGCCACAGTACACACTGGGCCAGAAGCCATTAATTACACCCAAGTAAATTATAGTGACACTACACTACCCAGCTGGACCCAAAGCCAACATTGCACAGTAAACTCACCACATGATACATCTTCAGGGCAAAGCCATTTACTATGACAGCCACCTAATAGGTGTGGTAGAGAGAACTGATCTGCCTGACATGCAGATCTCAGAGAAGAATCGTAAGAAATATGAAAAAATAAAATAATGTAATGTATCAAGCAGGAAACTAACTCTGTAGCAACATATTCTAAAGAGAATTATATTGATGAAATGTCTGATGAACAGTTTAATGATTAGAAAGAAGCGTGATAAGATTCAGGAGAATACAGACAGACAATGGGAAAGATTTGAAAAAATACATGCTATAAATAAGAAATTCAGCAAAGAAATAGAGGTCTTGGGAAAGAGCCAAATAGAAATCTTGGAAATTTAAGAGCTGAATACGTCAAATAAAAAATACAGTTGAAAGCCTTAACAACAAACTAGGTTAAACACAACAAGCAGTATCTGAAAATTAAGCCAGGTCTTTTGAAATATTCCAGTCAAACAAACAGAGGAGCAGGAAGAGGAGGAAGAGGAGGGGAGGAGGGGAGGAGGTGGAAGCTTGGAGGGAGGGTGGAGCAGAAGGCAGGACAAAGTAGAGGAGTGGGAGGGGGAAGAAGATGAGGAGCAGGAAGGGGAGGAGGAGGAGGAAGAAAAAAATGACAGTTTCTGAGAATTTGAGGATGACATTGAAAGAGCAAATTCTCACACTTTGTGAGTACCCAAAGGAGAAGAAAAGTACAAAGTCATAGAAAACTTATTTCATGAGATAATAACAGACAGCTTCCTAATCTTGAGAAAAACATAGACATCCAAGTACAGGAAGCCTGTAGGACCCCAAATACATACACATAACCAGAAAAGATCCTAACCACAGCATATTATAGTGAAACTGTCAAAAATACAAGGCAAAGACATAATTCTAAAAGTTGCACAAGAAAAGCGCCAAGTCCTATTTAAAGGACAGATTTCTCAGTAGAAACCTCAAGTGTGAGGACAGAATGAAATGACATATTCCAACTTCTGAATGAAGATAAGCATCAATTGTGACCTATACCGAGAGAAGCTATTCTTCTGAAACAAAGGAGAAATACTTTTTTTTTTTTTTTTTTGGTGCTGGGGATCGAACTCAGGGCCTTGTGATTTTGAGGCAAGCACTCTAATCACTGAGCTAAATCCCAGCCCATAATATGAGCTTTCTTTTTTTTTATTTTTTTATGGTGCTGGGGATCGAACTCAGGACCTTCTGCTTGCAGGGCAAGCACTATAACCACTGAGCTAAATCCCCAGCCCCTAAAGGAGAAATACTTTTTTAAGGCAAGCAAAAACAGAAGAAATGCACCACTAGCAAGTTGGCCATACAAAACATTATGGAAAACTTGCTAGTGATGAATTTCTTCTGTTTTTGCTTGCCACATGTCGAAGACTAAAACTAGACCCATGTCTCTCACCATGTACTAAGCTAAAATTAAAGTTGATTAGAGATCTAAACATTAAAACAGAAACACTAAATCTGCTGGAACATAGAATTGGAAGAACTCTTGAAGATGTAGGTGTAGGAAAAAACTTTATGAACAAAACTCAGACTACACAGGAAATAATACAAAGAATCAGCAGTTGGAATCACATCCTACTAAAAAGCTTTTGCAGGGCAAAAGAAATCACCAACAGAGCGAGGCGACAGCCCACAGAGTGAGAAAGAATTCTTGCCAGCTGTTCCTCAGACGAAGGTCTAACATCTAGACTATATAAAGAACTCAAAAAAATTACACCCCCCAAATTTAAAGACCCAATCCAAAAATGGGCAACTGAAATGAACAGACACTTCTCAGATGGAGAAGTACAAAAGACAAATAAACATATGAAAAAGTGTTCAACATCACTGGTCATTCGAGAGCTGCACATTAAAACGGTGCTAAGATTCCATCTCACCCCAGAAAGGACAGGTGTTATCAAGAAATCAACCAATAACAAATGCTGGCACGACTGTGGGGAGAAAGGAACCCTTCTCCACTGTTGGCAGGAGTGTAAACTGGTCCAACCATTGTGGAAATCAGTGTGGAAATTCCTCAAAAAACTACAACTAGAGATTCCACTGACGCAGCTATTCCTTTTCTCGGTATCTTCCCAGAAGAATTAAAAACATCGTACCACAGTGATAAATGCACAACTGTATTTATAGCAACACAATTTGTAATAGCTAAATCTTGGAAACAACCTAAATGCCCAACAAATAATGAGTGACTAAAGAAGATGTGTTTTTTTATACAATGGAGTACTACTCTACCACACAAAAGGATAAACTTGAAACATTTATAGGTAAATGGATGCACCTTGAGAACATACTCTTAAGTGAAATAAATCACACACACATGAGTATATATCAAATTGTTTCTCTGGCATGAGAAATCATATGTGTAAAAAAGGATAAAAAGGTATAATAGATATTGGAAAAAGAAAGAAAATATCCAAATGGGAAGAGAACTAGAGAGAGAGGAGGGGAAAGGAAGGAAGGGAAAAATAAAAGAAGAGAAAAAATGGAAAAAATGTAAATAAAGCTGTTGTGAATAAGGAGGAGAAGTGGAGTTGAAGGGAGAGTGGGGAAGGGGGATAAAAAAACCAAAATATATCATGTACATGTACAAACTAACTATCATGAATAAGATTACTATGTATATCTAAAATGTACCAATAAATTTTCTTGGTTAAAAAATAATTATGGAAGTTCTCCATCCAGAAAGACAATTACCATCATGAAACACATGAAAATATAAAACCCATTGGTAAAGTAGACACACAAAAGAAAAGAATGAAATCTTATCAACACAATGAGCCATCAAACTACAAATATAAACGAGAGAAAGAACTGAACAAATGGCATTCAAAACAAAGAAGATATTTAACAAAATGACAAGTTAGTCCTTGCGTATCTGTAATAATCTTGAACATAAATGGACTAAATTCCCAAATTAAGATACACAGAATGACTGAATGATTTCAAATACAAGACTCACTGATATTTGCCTAGAAGAAACTCACTTCACTAGTCAAGATGCCCACAGATTGAATGGGGTGGGATGGAAAAAGTTGTTCTACACAAATGAAACCAAAACTGAACAGTAGTTATTCTTACATCAAACAAAATAGGCTTAATGTACCAATACATGTTCTTGGTAAAAAATAATAAAAAAATTTAAAAAAAAAAAAAGACAAACCTGCAAGAAGAGACAAGGTCTCTATATAACGATGAAGGGATAAATTCAACAAGAAGGTAAAACAATTGTAAATTTATATGCCCCTAATATTAGAGCATGAGATTTTATAAAACAAACACAACTAGGCCTAATGCGATTGTAGGCAAAGCTATTGACACTGCAGTGGGACCAGTGGCTTAGGGTAGGATGAGAGCAGAGAGAGTAGAATGTGTTATAAGCTGACTAGTTATCTATACTTGTTGCAGGGTGCCTGAGACCTTCCCCAGAAGAGTCTGAAAGAGCTCAGAAACTTCCCAAAATATCTGATTTTTACTGAGATCAGAGAGCCATAGTTGGGGGACCTGAGGGCTCTGGGAAAGGACAGTGAAGTCTCTTAGAAACTGAAGTCTCTACTAGAAAGTCCACAGAAAGACGCAGACAATGAATCCAATTTAGGTGGCAGAACTCTGTAAAGTAAAAAGAAAGATATTTTTGAAGAATGAAGATTTGACCAGGGCAAGGAGTCCTGAATTTTAAGTACCCCTGGCTCTATTGTATCTCCCCAAAAATAAGACCAGGTCTTAAAGTACTAATTGTTGTTCCACAAGATACAATAGGATTTATTTTCAGGCTATGTTTTATTTTCTCATGTACAACAGTCTACATTTATTCATGTACAAAAATCTGTATTTATTCATATACCAAAGCCTACATTTATTCAACTAGGTCATGTCGTCTTCTTTTGGAACATCACCCTAACTCTTCAAACCCCAAATCATGGCCTGAATTTCTTGTGAATCCATTTCCTGTAGAAACAATGGTCCCAATCTCTCGTGTCCAGCAATAGAGTTCTCCTTAAATGAGTACTTCTTGTCCATTTAGGCTGTTCATAATGCATTGGTAACATTACTATCAGTGATTTTATCCCATAAATTCTACACCCAAGTCACAGCATTTTGCAGGCTGGAATTTACAAAGTTTCTATTAAATCAAGTGTTAATTGAACACTTACAAGATAGGAGTGTTAACAAAAATGATGACAGTTCAGAATGATAGTCCACACAAAAACGATGAAAATTGCAGCCACCAAAATTCAGAAAATGTTTCTTTATTTCACACAACTGCATGAAGTTTATCCGTTACAACAAACGACATGTTGAATTATGAAGATATATATTAGACACAACCACATCCATTTGGTATCAAGTGTGCAAATTCTTCATGCATTGTGCTTGTACTTCAATTGGTCATCTGGAAATAAGTCTCGCATTCATCTGTTTGCATAGTTGTTTACCTCTCATTTGAAGACACCTACCTGGGTATTCACAAATACTTAAATATAAGTCATATTGTCATTTATTTTAAGGATCAATTTCAATAATACTACTCATACTTAGCCATATATTATTATTATGTTATGATACAATGCATCCCTCATGTGTTGCAATGGACATACTAAGTGCATCCATCTGGCTGACAATCTTACCTGCAGCTTAATTTTAGGGTAGGTCTTATATTACAAGCATACTGAAAAATTACACCAGGGCTTATTTTCTGGTCAGGTCTTATTTTTGGGGAAATATGGTATAAAAATTATTTTGTACTTAGATTGCAACAGTGGTTAACAATGTGGGATTTAAGAGCAAGACAATAGATTTTTGACCCTGAGAAAGTTATTTTTCCTCTCTTAGGTACATTTTCTAATCTTTAGAATGTTCAAAATATCAGTCATTACACAGGATTGTGGGACCAATTAAGAAAAAAACGTGACCCACTTAGTACTTAGAATGTAATTGGTTGTGAATCTAATTTACTGATTTTTTTGGACATGGTTCTTAGAAAACATCCAACTGAAGGTTTCCTTCAACCAATCCCTAAGTAACAATTTCTTCCTTTGGGGTCTAAACTGTGGGGGAATCACAGGAACAAAGTGATCTGAGAATATTAACTATTGCTATCAGTCCGTGAGTATGTGCATCAGTAAAGTGGTACAGCATAAAACATATTTCTATCTGATCACCTCTTCTTCTTTTCCAGAAGGTGATGAACCACAAGATGAGGAAGGTTGTCTTTTTCACCAATGGATTTATAAATTTATTGTAGTGCCTGCACGTGGTCGACTGACTGACTGAATAAATACAGCTGATTTTTCTAATCAGGTCATTCGCCTCACTGTGGGGAAGACACTGCTAAGTTGCCTAATTTCAAACTCCCAGTAGTGCCCACGTTGTAGAGGAAGGAGAAAGAGAGTACAAGGAGTTTAGGAATATGCAAGAATGGTTGCTCTCCTGTCTTAATAATAAGATGTTCAGAGAACCTAGGTTCCTCCCCAACCTTTCACCTGAGTAGTTTGTGCAGTTGATTTGTTAGGCAGAAGAAAGACAAGCTGAGTTCCTGGAGATTCTTCATCAATCCAAGATGGATGAGAAATGTTTGGAAGCTTATCTCCCTACAAGATTTAAAAGAGATTTTAGACATGCTAAGGCTGGCCAGATGGATCATCTAAACCAAAATGGTGACATCAGTGAGATAAACCTGACTTACTCCCAAGTGATCAGTGCATACCAGATCCAGAAAATTAAGGAAGATTTCGTGATCAGATAGTCTGTCGATTTGCAAATCTCCACAGCAGATATGCAAGGCCCAAAAGCTCTGCTCAGCTTTACTCAGCAAGAAAGAAAGAAATTGCCTGTTGTCAAGGTAGCATCCAAGGAAAGTCAACTGGTAATTCCATGCATTCGCTGGATGACTGAGGCTCAGACTCCAAATTTACAAATCTGAGGCACTTAACACTGTGCCATGCTTCTATTTTCAGAACAGAGTGATGAGAGTAAACACAAGACTTATACAAAAAGGCAATGTGGCCCTGATCTCAGGGCATGTGGTTCTGCATTCTGCATTCTGTCTTAAATTTAGGATCCTCAGTTTAGGGGTGCATAGGGATAGGAGGAGGTAGGACATCTGAGATGTCGCAGATTTTGATAAAACCCAGAAAGATCAATGGCAAAAAGCAAGGAAAGAACCCTTTCTCCCCAGTCTTCATTCTGTACACTGTCTATCAATGTCTTTCTTATACAAATTTAACATCATCAGTTCTTTTCTCCCTCCTTTATTCTCCTCTGATCCTCCCTATTCTTTATGTTTATGTCCTTCTTTATGTGTTGCCTCACTGTTTCTGGATCTCTGGTAAGGCTAAAAATCACAGCAGGGAGTGCATGGTAGAGCAAAGCTGTTCTCTACATGGCAACCTGAAGCAAAAGAGGGAGGCAGGGTTCCAATATACTGTTCAAAGGCACATGCAAAAGACCTATTTTCTACAAATGGGCCCCTGTCTCCTGAAGTTTTCACCACTTCTCAATAATGCCACCAGCTGGAGACTAAGCATTCAACAAATGAGTTTCTGGGGGCACCTTAGATCCAAACCATAGCATTACACCATTGGTTCTCAGAGGCTCGTGTCCATCTCACAAGGCAAAATTCATTCATTCAGTCCATCTCCATAAGATTCTATGTTTTTAACAGTTCCAGCACTACTCAAAGTCCAAATCCAAAATCTCCTTTGAGACTCAAGGCAAATCTTTGGCTGTGAGCCCCTGTAGAAGTAAAAAGAAAGTTACACACTTCCAAGATGCAACGGTACAGGGTAAACACTGCCACTCCAAAAAGGAAGAATAGGTAAAGGGTGAGGAAGAATTGGACCAAAGCAGTACCAAAACCCAACAGGCCAAACATTAAATCCTGTAGCACTGTGTCCAGCATCTAGGGCACATGGTAACAAGATGTGGGTGCTAAAAAGGGCTTGGGAAACCTCACTCCTGTAGATTTTTTCCATAGTATCTGTGCATTGTGGAAAAGAAAATAATCAGACCTTTCTGGGACTAGTGGACACTGGCTCTGAACTGATGCTGATTCTTAGAAATCCAAACATTACTGTGGTCCTCCAGTCATAGTAGAGGCTTATGGACGTCAGGTGATCAATGAAGTTTTGGCCAAGTTCAAAATCACAGTGGGTCTGGTGGGTCTATGAACCCATCCTGCAGTCATTTCTCCACTCCCACAGTGCATAATAGAAATTGATAACATTAGCATTTAGCATAACCTCCACACTGTTACCCTAACCTATGAAGTGAAGATTATCATGGTGGGAAAGGCCAAATGGAATCCATTAAAGCTGCCTCTACCTGGGAAAATAGTAAACAAAAAAAAAATCATCCCCCAAGACATTGCAAAAATTAGTCCCACCATCAAGGACTTGAAAGATACAGGGGTGGTTGATCCCACCATATCCCCATTTAACTTTATTGGGCTTGTGCAGAAGATGAAAGCACCTTGGAGAAAGACATGGATTATCACAAGCTTAATCTAGTAGTGTTTCCTATTATAACTGTTTGTTGTCTTAGAAAGGTACCATAAAATTGTAGCTGTCCATTTTTGGGTGGTGGCTGCATAATTGGCAGAACCATCTGTAAACAAGAACCTACTCTTATTTTCTCCAGTCCTCTGATCATAGAGTACGCTCCATGAGGTGAGAGCTACATGCTGGGGGACAGAACACACTATAGCAAGGATAAGAACCATTGGCATTTGGGTCACTTCTTCAGGTAACATACTTGTGCCTCGGGATCTGTGCAGACCAGATCATGTACACACCACTTTTATTTGATGGATCACTGCTGTACATGTATGAGTTTATGATTTGGTGACTCAGGTAACATTGAGTTCATAATGGGAAACTCAGGTCTCTCTTGTGGAAACTTGTCCCATGGTTAAGTGTTCACATCAAGGCCCAGTAGAAGGTGTCTATCAAGGGGAGTGTAATTGTCTTGAGCTGATGGCAGAGCCTTGCTGCAAAATCCTAAGGCCTAGAGCTGTTTCACCTGTGGGGTTCCAAACAGCATCCCGGTTAGTTATATCAGGTGACATTGGATCTGCTGGATCATAAGGCCTAAGTGGCAGAGCACCCTGAACAGCAGCCTGGATCTTTGGCAGAAACTTCTCCATTCTGGGCTCCACTCAAAACTAGCATTTTCTGATTCATTTGGTAAATGGGCCTGAGTAACAAACCCAAGCTAGTAATGTGTTGCCTCCAAAATCCAAATAGGCCACTGAGGCATTGTGCCTCTTTGTTGTAGGAGGGGCCAGATGCAACAACTTTGGCTGCGCACTCCAGTGACCTTATACTCTCTTGGTGTTAAGGTTCATATCTAGATGTCCCCCCACCAAACTCTTATGCACTTATAGGTGGGGCTTTGGGGAGAAGATTGGATCATGAGAGAGTGATACTCATCAATGGATTAGCCTACTGATGAATTTAAAGCTAAATGTGATTTTGGGAGGTGAAGCCAGTTCAGAGGAGGTGGGTCACGGGGAGTGTGGTTTAGAAGGGTCTATCTCTCTCCCTCCCTCCTCCTTTGATCTTTATCTCTGCTTCCTGCCTGCCATGCCACAAGCAAGATTTCTCTGCCATGCCCCTCTGCCATGCTGCCCAACATTGGAGCCAGGCAGCTATGGACTGAAACCTCTACAAACTGTAAGCCAAAACAAACCTTTCCTCCTTGGAGTTGTGGATGTCAGGTATGGTTGTCTCTGCAATGAGAAAAGTGACTAAGACACTTGGCCTAGAAGACTTACCTCCACAAGGGAGGATGCTTCCACCAGGAAGCACAGCAATGATTCCACTCAACTGGAAGTTAAAATATTCTCCACATAGCCATTGTGAGCACCTCATGCCTCTGAGTCAGCAGGTTAAGAAGGGAGCTACATTGTTGGTGTGTGTGTTGGGGGGGTGACCAATCTAGACTATCATGAAGAAAGTGGAACACTACTTCACAATGGAGATAAGGGGATCCCTTAGGGCATCTCTTAGAATTACCATGCCCTGTTAATATGGTCATTGGGAAACTGCAACAACCCAATTCAGGCAGAAGGACAAGTAGCTCGGACCTTTGAGAAATGAAGATGTGGGTTACTCATCCATGTGTGAGGCCCCTCTAAGATGTTTGGTAAAGGCAGAAAGAATATAGAATAGGTAGTAGAGAAAGGTTGCTATCGATATATTCTTGTCACGCTTCCAGTCCTTCAGTCTTGGACTGGGGATGCATCACTGGTCCCTTTTGTTCTAAGGTTTCCATCTTCTTGGACTGAGCAACCACTGGCTCTTCAGCTCTCCAGCTTTCAGATAGCCATTGTGGGACTGTCTGCCTCTGATTGTGTAAGCCAATCTAACATATTCCTTTTTATAGCTCTCTATATATTCTATTGGTTCTGGTTCTCTAGAAAATCCTAATATGGCTACCAAAGTTAGCAATGGACAATTGAGTAAATA
This sequence comes from Hystrix cristata, assembly GCA_004026905.1. Classification (NCBI taxonomy): domain Eukaryota; kingdom Metazoa; phylum Chordata; class Mammalia; order Rodentia; family Hystricidae; genus Hystrix; species Hystrix cristata. Next base: position 10,445 of record PVJO010021714.1, on the reverse strand, counting down.
TTCAGTGAACCAGGCAGTCACCTCAAGAGACCTTTCCTACAGTCATAGAACAGAAATTGACTTGAGTGTGTGTGTAAGTGCCTTTGTGTACACGTGTATGTGTATAAATATATATGTATGATAAAATGCCATTGTAAGTCAGAAGTAAGTTACCAGAAGACATATTGAGCACCTGGGTACCTGCTTCCTTATATTTTTTCTGAACAGGATATGAATCAAAATGAAAGTGTAACTCTACACAAAAGTCACACTCCCATCATTACCTGGAAACAGAAAATGCCAAAACTTCAAAATAATTGTAAAAAGGGAGAAAGCATGAAATCTTGGCACATGATCTATCATACTCCCATTGCTAGGCTCTGTGGCAAGCAAACACATAGCAAAAGATGCCAGAGATAAAGTGGAAAGAATATGGTTAGAGGCTTAGCGTTGGTTTAAAACTATAGCCAGAAAGACTAGCCTCTGAATAAGTCTGTAGTAGCAAAAATAGGTCCTAGAAGACAAAAGAAAGGTCTGCAGTATAGGGAAAGGACTCCAACAAAATGTCCAATTTAAAACTGCATGTTCTCTTTCATATATGGAAATTTAAAAGAAAGAAAAAAAGGAGGAAGGAAGGAAAGAAAAAAAGAGAAAGAAAGAAGAAAGAAAGAAAAGAAGGAAAAGAAAGAGGGCTGGGGATTTAGTTCAGTGATTAGAGTGCTTGCCTTGCAAGCACAAGGCCCTGAGTTCGCTCCCCAGCACCACAAAAAAGAAGAAAAAAAAAGAAGGAAAAGAAAGAAAGAAAGGAAGAAAGGAAGGAAGAAAGAAAGAAGAGATAACCTTAAAGTAGAATAATAGTTATCAGGGAAAGGCCCCGGGTTGGGTAGTGGGGTGAGTGTAAAAAAACAAATGGCTGGATATGATCAATGCAATGCTATATGCATGTATAGAATTATCACAGTAAATTTCACTAATATGTAAAATTAATATATAGTGATAAATAGCATAAAATGGATAATGATGATCTAAAACTGCAGGCTTTGAAACATACAGCTTCTGGAGATGAGTAAAGTCAAGGAGGATGGGAGAATCATTCTTTGACACTTTTGAAAGGATAGGGGAAAGACCAACTCAAATTTGAAAAGATATCAGCTCTCTCTAAGCTAAAATATAAATTCAATTTCAAAATCCTACAAAGATTTTGTGAAGTCAGGTATTTTGATGGCAAATTTATATATAAAAATATATTGGAAATGGCTAGGAAATAAGAGAAAAAGAAAACCTATGAGAGGTGAATTATGATACCAGACATTAAAGCATATATAAAACTTCTGTGATTACAACACCATGGTGCTGTTGTAAAGAATAGACAAATAGTCCAGTGGAACAGAATAGAAAACATAGAAATAAAACTAAATACATATGGAAATTAAGTATATTATAATGGTAGCATGTAAAAATCGCTGGAATTAAAAATGAACATTTAATAAATGGTGGTATAGCCTCAAAGATATTTGGCAAAAATTATAACAGATCCATATAACACGCCAGATAGAAGAATAAACTTAAAATGGCTTAGGGATCTAAATAAATTCAAAACCATACAGGTTTTTGAAGGAAATATGATGGAACTCTTTTTTAACCTTAATGTAGGGAAATGTCTCTATCTGTGACACAAATTCCAGAGGAAATGAGAGAAAAGAGTAAGAAATTTGACCACAAAACAATAAATGAAACTAAGACAAAATAGAAATCATAATAAAGAAAAAGGCAACTGATAAACTGGGATAATATATTGGCAACACATCTCAGACAAATGGATAATATCCTGAATACATACAGAATTCAAATATTGAAAGACAAGGAAACAAAAATCCAGTAGAAAAATGAGCAAGAGAGGTGAACAGATGATTCACACAAAAACCTAAAAAAGAAAAGAAAAGAAAAGAAAAACATCAGTCCTCAAAAAAGCGATGCAAAATCTTAGTGACAATTAGACAAATGTGTATGAAAACGACAATGAGATGCCATTTCTCATGTAACACATAAGCAAAATTAAAGAAAGCAGACAACATGTTCTGTTAGTGAGGCTGTGAGGAAACAGTCACTCTTGTAAAACACTAGGAGAAATAAAAAGTAGAATGAAGACAGTGACAGGTAATGGCAGTGGCTGCCTGAGATAGGCAGGCAGGTAGGTAGATCAGCAGGCAGGAGGGTGGCAGCCAGGACCCTCTTAGCTGCAGCTTCCCCAAAGCAGTGGGGATCTGAGCACCGTGGGCTGGCCTATGGTGACAGCAGTGGGCTGTGAGTGCCCTGGTGGACCCTGCTGGCAGCTGATGAGTAGCGGGAGGCTCCCTCAGGCCTGCTCCCAGCAGCCTAGTGTGGGGAGCCTGGACAGGGCTACATGTCGTATGGTGTAAACAGCTTATACCGTAGCTGCTACAATTTCTAGTCAGATTTCAGGTTCAGTGATAACAAAACAATGGATCCAGAGATCACAAGGCCAAGGGATAGAAATAAGCTGGCACAGATAGAAGAAGTACCACTTTTCCCAGGAGCATCAATCGAGGCCATTGGGAAATATGTCACGTAAATTTGTCCATTTATGGGAGCAGTGAATGGAATCCTGACAAAGACAGGCTATAAAATGTACTTGAAAAATGTAGAAAGAGACCTGTGCTTCATCCTTGATGTTCCCCTTGGAGTGATCAACACAGTTCACAAGATTGAGGCACAGAGCTGTGGAGACAGTTCTTGTGGTACAGAGATCATATGGAAGGATATGAGGAACTTGCGACTTGCTTACAAACAGGAGGAACAGCGCAAAACTTGGGATATTTGAAAACCACAATAAACACGTGTTTCCTCGTTCCAATGGGCAAGCACTATTTGCACTCAAACTATAAAGAAAAATGTCAAATTAATAGCTGCAAAATTCATGATCCAGTAGCTGAATATAAGAGACAGGGCTTGCCAAATGAGAGTTGGCAAATATCTAAAATAAATAGTAACTATATGTTCTGTGACACTCATCCTCCTGTCCTTATCATGCAAAGCAGTGTAAAACATGACAACCTATCAAAAGTGGCAGACTTCTGAGGAAAAGGAAGAGTCCTTGTGTTCTCATGGATTCATCCAGAAAGTCAGGCAACAATCATCCACATTAGCCAGTGACTGGTAGGCTCCACTGATAAATGCTGCAAAGAGGACGAAAGACACTTGCAAAAAATGATGGATGCTAATGCACAGTCACACAAACTTAGCATCTCTGATGCCTAACAAAATAGTGTTGCTGATACCAGCAAGGCAAAGGGTGGAGGATATGGAAGTGAAAGTGCTTACCCAAATGCAGAACTTGTGTTCTTGGAGATTCATATTGTTCATGTGATGAGAGAGTCACCATGGAAATTAAGAGATCATGTATCTTTCCATTGATGAGGCACAGTGGCTGTCCAACGTGGACTCCACACAATGGCTGGAATATATAAGGATGGTTCTTGCTGGGGCAGGAAGAATTGCTCATAAAATAGAATCCAGGAAAACATTCTGTGGTGGTGCACTGCAGTGATGGTTGCAACCAAGCAGCCTAGCTCATGTCCCTGGTGATGCTGATGTTGAACAATTATTACTGGACCATTAAAGGATTCTAAGTGAAGAAGGTGATAAACTTCAGACATAGGTTTGCACTGCAAGTGGCTGTGGTGATGACAGCCATGCAGATTCTGACAGATCACCTGTATTTCTTCGGTTTATTGATTATGTTTGCCAAATGACAGGATTATGTCCTTCAGTATTCTAGTTTAATGAACTATTCTTGATTTCAACTTTGGATCACCTCTATAGTTGTCTCTTTGGGACTTTTTTGTTTGTGCAACTGTGAATGAGAGTGATTCAAAGGGACATATATTCAAAGACTATACCTTTATGGTCTTATATCAATAGCCAGTTAAATGAATTTTCTGAGCCTTTCTTTGTGAATTATGAAAACCACACCTTCTATACTGTTGCTAGTCTGAGTCATTTGGAGTTATGGGAAAACTATCACGTACAATGGAATCCACGGATGAGATGACAGATACCAATTCACCAGAATCTGAAGGAGCTGCTGGCTGTCAGGGCGGAGCTGCAGAAGCAGGTGGAGGACCTGCAGTAGGCAGTGGCCACTCACGCTGTCTCATCCTCACCTGATTGGGGTTCCTCACAGCAGTCACACTCAGCTACTCCTGTCTACACCTGGGTTGACAGGCAAGGCCAGTGTCCTGGGCCATCCTGCAGTTTATGAACTTGTCTCTCAGCAGTAGGCCCAGGGAACATTTGTGTGACTAGGTGACAACTGCCACTGCAGGCAAGTGTTTTTTTTTTTTGTGAAAAGCCTATTACTCACCTGTCAGTGGTCTTACAGGGGAGCTGCCTGTCATATCCATCTCAATCAACTTCCTCTCATCCAGGCTGCTTGGGAGAAACTAGAGTGAATGCCCTGTAGTACTTAGGCTTAAAAAAATATCACACATTTCTTTCCAATTCAGTCCTTCATTAGAAACAAGCAATGTTTACTTAAAGGCCACGTTGCCAGCTGTGTGGCTTCTTTCAGCTCATTGCCACAACTTGAAGACTGGTTTTAAATGAAATGTATGGGGAGAAAACAGACCATTGCCATCTAGTTCTCAATTATCTTTGTTTGAGGGGTCCTCCTGTACCAATTACTGTTGTGTACATTTAAGGTATTTTTTTAAAAAAAGAGAAACATGCCTTCATTTTTTCTATGTCCTTTTTATGTTTAGAAGAGCCACTGGAGGAGGCATCTGCTAAACTGCCCCATGTGAGAAAGTCTTTCCCAATACACTTCTTGCTACATTTTGTATGGTACATTTGAAATGAGATTTTGGACATGATCACTTCAATGGCAATGTGTTATTGTCCTCAACCTAACTCTGGTACTTGCTTCCTGAGGTGGCCCTGTCCATTGATAGGGAGACCAAGTGTGTCCAGTGCTCTGGCCCTGCTGCAGGTAATGTTAAGATTCAGGCAGCTGTGTACAGGTGCTTGCCTCCAACATTGCCTGTCGGGTGCTCATAGGCCACTGAACCTTGCATGCTACTGCCTCTTTGCAGAGGCCAGCCATCTATGTCAGAGCAGGCTGCTATCACTCGTCCTATGCCTGGGCAGTGTTTCTCGTTTGATTACAGTCTCTTCATCCTCCCAGTACTCATGTGACTGCCTGTCCCTCTTTTAAAGAAGCCATTGCCCCCTGGTTAGTTGGGAAAAGCACAGAATGCACTTCCCTTGGCTTTCCCTTTTGAGAGTCAGCCTTTGCCGGCAGGGTCTCTTCCCACAGTTTTGCACTGTTGCTCAGTGATTTGTGGTTCTATGATGCCATCCCTCCTTGCAGCAATGAAATTATAATGGATTCCTGACTCTTCAGAGTGAGGTGCTAGCTCCTGTCCTGTCCCACTCTGGGCCCGTTTCAGCAAGTTCCCTAGGCTGCCACCCACAGCAGGAAATCAGCTTGCCCTCAGAGCCAGGGGTGGCCTCCGAAGCTCATACGGTCACCCAAAACATGTACATTGCAGCTTCCTCAGGTCAGATGGCTGGATGCCACACACAGTCTTACATATTGACATTACTTTTTTTTTTTTTTTTTTGGTGCTGGGGATCTAACTCAGGGCCTTGTGCTTGAAAGGCAAGCACTCTAACCACTGAGCAAGTCCCCAGCCCTGACATTACTTTTGAAAATACATCCTTTAAAAAATGTTTTCTATGGTCAAATACATAGAAAATAGATTTTGTTCAACTCGGAACCTTCTGATTCTTACAGAAAATTGTTGATCTATAAAATAACAGAAATATTCATTCAAGATAATTTGGTAAACTAAAATCAATTCGTTTTTATTGTCTGGGAGTTTGTCTCTGGATCACTCTTTAAGTGATATTAATAATTGATTTATACCTACAACATATCCCAAAGCTTATTTATCAATGGATAAACTATTATTCATAGATACACTGATTTTAATTGGGACATTTACCAATATTTCCTGGAAATACCACTTAATCTACCAGCTGCATTAGGGCTCTTGAACATAGTGTGGATGGGATGACCTCTCAACAGTTCCGAGAAGCCAAGAGTGTTGCTCCTTGGCAAGGTCAGCCAGCCTGGGAGAGTTGGAGTGGGCCTTGTGCAGCCTAGCCTGCATAGGGGCATTGTCTCTGCAGGAGGGTCCCCAGAAACTTCCATTCAGTTTTAAAGAAACACAACAGCGCATTGCCCTTTGTGTGTTCCTAGCGCAGATCTCTTTGGAAAACAACTTGAAGTATTGTTGTATTTTTTTTTTAAATCTGAACAGCTCTATTTTGTTTGTTTTAAGTGTACTACAATATAAAATCTAAACTGTTCTGGTTTTTAAAAACCTTGTACAATATTGTATTTGTCTCATTTGATGCACTGTATTTCAATCTGTAATTAAATTTATAATATGCTTGGTCCCTTAAAAAACTAGAATAATGATTCCAGAGAAAAATTTGGAAATGCCTTGAAAATCTACATGCTCTTAATTTTTGGCCCAATAATTCCGCTACTTGGAATATACCATGAAGATACATTTCTATCATTGGAAATATTTATGTGCAAGGATATTCATTGAAGCATTGCTTATGATTTCAGAATGTTGGAAACAATTTACAAGCCCATACATAAGTGAGTGGTTGATAAACTATAGTACAGCCACAAAATAGTGTGTAATGCATCTGTAAAACAGAACAATGAAAATCTCTATGAAATAGTAGTTGGTGACATCCAGTAACGCTGTTAAATGAAAAATATGAAATAAAAATAAGTATATATAGATGATATCCTTCATGAAAGAAAAGCATATAAAATACGTATCTTCTCTTTGTGCAAAACAAATATGAGATTAACTCAAACATTGAAGAGATTGGTTATGTACACAGCGAAATGATGGGAAAGAAATCAAAGAAATAGGAACTGGGAAGAGAGTAGAAGGGATGAAGAAAGAGTGCCAATTCTCTGAATATATGTTTCTGAATAGCTCTGACTCCCTGAATCATAGCCATGTTTCACATACCTAAAACATAAATACAGTTGGCCTTCCACATCTGCAGGTCCTGTGTCCACGGATTCAACCAACCACAAATAGAAATTATTTGGAAAAAATTGCATCTATCCTGAAAATTCATTGACTATTTTTCTTGTCATTATCCCTAAACAACATAGCATAATGACTATTTACATAGCATTTGCATATTATTAGATATTATAAGTAATCTATAGGTAATTTAAAGTATATGGAAGGAAAATGGATGTTCCTTGAGAACATACTTTTAAGTGAAATAAATCAGACACTCATGAGTACACATCGAATTGTCTCTCTGATATGAGAAATCATAACTGTTAATAAGGACAAAGAGGTGTAATAGATATTATATAAAAGGAAGATAATATACAAAGGAGAGGAGTACTAGAAAGAAAGAAGGGGAAAAGCAGAAAGGAAACAAAGGAAAGAAAAGGGAAAGGGAAAATATGGAAAAGTAAGAATAAACCTGCTCTAATTAGGGAGGGAGGGAACAGAGGGGAGGGGCGGGGAAGGGGGAGAGAACCAAGATGCATCATGTATAGGTACAAAATAAATGTGATGAATGTAACCATTATATGTAAAATGTACCAATACATGTTCTTGGTTTAAAATAAAATAAAATTAAAAAAAAACAAAGTTATTCAAGCAGTTAGAAGCAACCATTAGCAGTCAAATTAAAGTATATGGAAGGAAAAAAATAAAGTATATGGAAGGATGTGTGCAGGTTATGTGCAGATGTAACACTGCTTAGTATAAGGAACTTGAACATCTACAGATTTTAGGTGGAAAATTCATAATGAGGAGCCTAGAACAAGTTCCCTGTAGATACCATGGAATGCTGTAAACAATTTAAGATCAACTAGGGTAGAGGGGGTGGGACATCCCAAAACTGAATAAAAACAGCAATAAATTAAATGAATTGTATTACAAAAGACTATGTTAGCCACATTAGGGGGTGAGGAAGAAAATATCTAAGTTGAGGGGATGAGTTAGAAAATATCTAAGAATCTTTAGAAACCAGTATTTTAAGTGTATTCTCTAGGGCTAGAACACTTCAAAGAACAAAACAATGTTGCAACTTGATTATAACTCAGTATAACAACTACTCATGAGCGCATACTGATATAAATTGAACAAATAAATGGCGGAGAAAAATAACCTTAAATAGAAATTCCAATTAATAACTTTTTATATGAATGAGAGAAATAGAAAATCACCACTGGGTGACATTTGTTGTAGTCAGGATACCTACATAGACTCTAAAATTAGTGAGTCTAAGTCTGAGAAGAAACAGGACATTCTCAGTCTTAAACTATTTCCCAAATCACATTAATTACTAACAAAAGGAAAAACAGTAGCATTACAGTGGTGCAATATAATTGCCACTGCTTTAACTAAGTGACAAAGTTAAACGTCACCAGTAATGCAACATAGGGAAAACATTCACCCAGCACTCCGACATGATGCATGGGAGAAAGAAATGAAATCACTTTTGTAGTAATGTGATATAAGTCCAAAAAGTAGAGCCCAGTAATATATGTGCTTTAATGTCTGGAGAAAACTGGGAGGACTTTGAAGGACGTAACTACCAGTCTCCCTCCATATTGTGCTCCCATGTAAAAAGGTCCTCTAGCCAGTGCGTCCTGCTTATTACGTGAAATGCAGCAAGGTGCCTGCTTATCCTTGAGTGGTGTGTTTCAGTTCCCCACTACTCAACAGAATTATTCAAAGAAACCAATCACCCTCCCAGGAACCAAGGGTCACTTCATGCACATGTTACTACTAAGATTGCTCACACAGCCCCTGTTTTCCCCTTTCTTCCAGAATGTGACATTGTGGGGCTCTTCCTGACATAAAGTAGCTTCCTCTCCTAGGCTATGAGTAAATGTTACTAATAAATAAATGTTACGAATAATAAACTTGTGTGGATTTCATCTGTCCAGTGTCAAGTGCCACATGTTTGGCCACACCCACAACATTATGGTGGAATTCCTCCCTCACCAGTGGAATGAAGAAGAGAACAATCAAATAGGTATTCTTGCCATGGATGAATAACTTCACTGGTCATAAGAAAACATCAGACAAACCCAAATGAGAAACATTCTACAAAATACCTGACTGCTGTCTTCAAAAGTATCAGAGCAGGGGCTGGGGATTTAGCTCAGTGGGTAGAGTGCTTGCCTTGCAAGCACAAGGCGCTGAGTTTGATCCCCCACTAAAGAAAAAAAAGTATCAGAGCTGTAAAAGAACAATAAAGACTGAGAAATCATTACCTAGCAAGAGACACTAAGAAACGAATGCCAAAAAGCAATGAGGTATCCTGAACGAAATCCTGAAATAATAAAAAGACATTAGTAGAATAACTGGTGAAATTAAAAACGAAGTCTTTAGTTAACAGTACTGCATCAATATTAATCTAGTTTGGGTAATTTTTCATGATTATAGAAGATGTCAATGCTAGGCAAATCTGGGGATTATTTTTAAATCTAGTATTATTTCAAAATAAAGAATTACAAAAGACAAAATCAGTGGTTAAAGGAATGGCTATCTACAAAACACAGTTTATGAGTAACTTGTCCAAGTGAATAGAAAGATGTATAAATGATCAGACCAGATCATTCATTTACATTACATATTACAGTGATATATGCATACCCATTTTTATACTTTCTAACAGCTGAAACTTGGAAAAAACCCATATGCCCATCAAAAGGTGAATGAATAAAGAAAATGTGGTATTTATATACAATGGAGTACTACCCTGCCATAAAGAAGGATAAACTTGAGTCATTTTTACGTAAATGGATGGTTCTTGAGACCACAATATTAAGTGAAATAATTCAGACACACAACTTTAAATATGGCATTGTTTTTTCTTGTGTGAAAAATCCAAAGGGTAAATAAGGAACAAAACGGAGGACAGATATTGGGAAGTAGGGAGAACATGTTCAAATGGAAAGGGGAATGAGGGAAGGGGGGAAGAAGGGAAAGGGGATTTAAAAAAAAAACAGAATGGAAGGGAAAAAATGGAAACAAAGCTTTTGTAAATGGGGAGGCAAAGAAGGTTTGAAGGGATGGGAGAGGAATGGGAAAAAAGAATTAAAACACATTATGTACAGGTACAAATTTCCTATTATGAATGTAATCATTATGGGTGGCAAATATGTACCAATAAAAATTTATTTTTTTATTATTTTTTACCAAGAACATGTATTGGTACATTGCATACATAATGATCATAATCAACATGGTTATTTTGTACCTGTACATGATACATCTTGGTTTTCCCCCCTCTTCCCCCCTTCCCCTCCCCTCCCTTCCATTCACCCACCCCTCCCTATTTGCAATAAGTGTAACTACACTTTACCATTTTTC
>PVJO010021713.1:0-29352 GCA_004026905.1 Hystrix cristata | reverse complement strand
AAAGCTGTAGTATGTACATGTAACCATGTCCCAATACAATTGTAAAATGTGTGAACTGCAAACATGTACAAGTAAAAAACCAAAAGGAAAAAACAAACAAACAAACAAAATTGAGTGGGAGAAAATGAACATCCTTTATTTGAAACTGTTCTGTAGACATGTCAAGAAAAGGATTTTTAGACCTTTAAACAGCCATTCATGTTACAGAAAAGCTACCTCGCCGTGATATTTAACAAATATCAAGTAGTCTCAATTTAATTCCTTTCCTTTGGCCTCAGTTTTGTTTTTCTTTGTAAAAGAGTAATAGTAAGACTTGCCAATGTTTTGCCAGTACTTACATGTATTAATATGAAGTGCTTAGGATAGAATTAATGCAACATTATATATATTGGAATGGGCCGGAGAGTCTAAAGTGAGGTATTTTTAATTATCTTTGAATTCTTCAGAATGAGTTTTTTCTCATCTCAGTTGTTCTGTTATCTATTAGTCATATTTAGAGCTAAAGTGAATTGCATCTGTGAGAAACATCTGGAGGATCACCATTTCTGCCAGGACATTTCGCTTGTTCATCACTGAAGCAACTTAGTCCTACCAATTTTCACTGGTCGCCATGTATAAATAATCCCAGTGGGGCGCCTGAACGCAGGATGGTGAGCATGTTCCTGCCATTAATTTGTGCTGTTACAGAAAACTCCTCCCAGTCCTACTATGGAATATAACTTTGGAAAGGTCATTACCAAAATAATCTCATGTGATAAAGCACATAACATCTACATAAACACTACAGTATATCTTTTATTTTTCTGATACAGATTATATAGAGTTTGATATAAAACGACCAAGTACTAATGTAGAACCAGGATATGTAGTAAGCACCAGGAATCATCCAATCAGCTGGAGAGTCAGAATGTAGAAAATTTCAAGGGTAATACTAAAAATTAGTGTATCAGTCAAAGGTAATACCAAAAATTACTGTATCAGTCAAATGTAGCTACCATATTTGAAGGGGCAGGAATAAGAGTTTCAAGTTTGACAGTCAGTGAGAGGACATTTCCAAGGACAATTCCACAGTGCTTTCCTTTTCTGTGTTCCCCGCTACTTTCCTCAACTCTGACCAGGTACTCTGCCCAGTGAAATATCATGGCACTTCCTACTCTCCATTTGCCATATGCTTAAAAACTACTTTAACTCATCATATCTCTAACCGTTGGCATGTTGCTTGTAGAACGAGGAACTCTCAGGCTATCTATCCTATTTTGAAGAACGCTTAGACTCTAATCTTAGCAGTGTAACAGTGAAGGAGAGCTGACCTCCAAACTTTTCACATGTACTATCACCAATACATCCGAGCTTGTTCTGTAAGCTGCTCTCAAACCAGAGGATAAATTTCTTAGTCACTTGCGATGTGGTACTCTTGAGTGTTCCTGGTCAGTAGACTGTGAGAAAATTATATATGTATATACAGACTCTGCCAAAAAATGTATACACACATTCAGGGAAAGTAAAACTTGTATAAATATTGTAATACTAAATTTATTGAAGCATTATGGGATTATTGTAAGTTGCATTTGACCTCTACAATTATAAGAGATCCTCAGAGTGGTGGCCGTTAGCTTCCAGATATTTATTAGTGCAGAGAACTGATACTTGGATAACTTCGCTCATTGACATTGCTATATGTGCATTTTCAATTTCTTTTGTAAGGACTGGCAGTGTTGTGGGTTTTCTGCAATATAAGACATCCTCTTGGGTCTCCCATACATCTGTTGAAAAAAAAATCATACTATTTTTCTGTTCCTGATATGTGTATACATTTTTTGGAGGACTCTGTTTATATCTGCAGTGAGGTTCCTCCATTCCATAGTTTTCTAGGATGACTGTAGTGAATTGTAGCTACAAAAGGTATGTCTATTCATACCTAAGAATGTGACCTGATTTGGAATATGAGTTTTTGCCTGTGCAAGTGAAGTAAGGGTCTCCAAATGAGACCACTCTGGATAACGGTGGGTCCCTAAATCCGAAGCTAGGCTTGTCATCAGCTATAATCAGAAAGAATGGAAAACAAATACAGAGGGACACTGAGGGAGAGGCCATGTCAAGATGGAAGTGCAGGTTGGGAGGTAGCCCCCACCTAGGAACAAGAAGGAGTTCCAGAAACAAGAGAGAGGCAAGGAATGGATTCTACCAATAAGCACTTTGATTTCAGACTTCTGTTTTCCAACTCTATGAGAGAATAAATTTCTTCTATTTTATTTCACCAAATACATGGTAGTCTATCTGACAATCCTAGGAAAGTAATATAGTGGTATTTGGTTATATGGTAAATTGAGATAGATGAATCCCTGAGATGGATGTCCATAAGAACCTCCAGATAACTAATTTTTATGTTAGACTCGTGAGTAAGAAACACGAATCATATTAACTCACAGAAATCTGGAGCACTTTTTCCCCTTAAGCAATACTTAGTATACTATTTGCATTTGATGCATTTGATTCCATTTGATGGCCTTGTGGAAATGTTGTAGCACATGCCTTTGGTATAGCATGCTGAAGATTAATTTTTCAGTAAAATTTTGACTACCCTGTGCGGGCATAGAAATACAAACAGTTAACTTAATCTTCTTCAGGGCCAAACATCCTTAGAAGAATCACTTTGTAAATGTGTTCCAAAGTGGCATCGAAGTTAATATGATATTTAGCCAATTTGGGGGTGAAAGGACTTATTTTGGTAGTTGAATGAGAATTTCAAATACTAGTAGGTGAAATCTATGTGGATCCACGCGACTTAATTTTAACTGTCAGTAACAAGTAAAAAAAAAAATGGAAATGGACTTAAATGGTAAGGGAGCAGTTATCAATTGAGATGTGTCACACACTCCTTCAAAATTATATGTTAAATGTTTAATTTCCAGTATCTTGAATGTGACCTTGTTTGAAAATAGAGTCATTGCACATATAGTTAAGATAAAATATCATAGCAAAGTAGGGTAGCTCCTAAATCTCATATAACTGACATTCTTATAAAAGGAGGGAATTTGAACACAAACACACATGCACACACACACACACACACACCTGCACACACATGGATAATCCCATGTAAAGAAATAAAAAGGTCAGAATGCGTCCAAAAGCTGAGGAATATCAAAGATTGACAGAAAATCACCAGAGACAAGGTGTGAGGCATGGAACAGGTTCTTCCTCAGGGCCCTTCAGAAGCAACCAACCCTGCCCACATCTGTGTCTTTGTGTGTGTGTGTGTGTGTGTGTGTGTGTGTGTGTGTGTGTGTGTGTGTGTGTGTAGGCAGCAGGTTGGGGTACTAGGGATTGAACCCAGGGGCACTCTACCACTGAGCTACATCTCCAGCGTTCCTCCTCCTCTTTCTTCTGCTTCCTACCTCCTCCTCTTCCTCTTCCTTCTCCACTCCTCCCCTTTTCCTTCTTCTGCTTCTTCTAATTTTGAAGTAGGGTCTTCCTAAGTCTCTAAATTGCCAGGCAGGACTGAAATCGTGATCCTTTTGTTTCAGCCTCCCCAAGTGCTGGGATAACAAGCCCACCTGACATCTTGATTTCAGATTTCTACTAAACTGTGAGAAAATACATTTCTGTCATTTAAATGACTCAGTTTTGGTATTTTATGATAGCAGCCCCAGTAAACTAATGCAGGAAGTTTACTGATTCAAATAACAAAGTAAGTCTATAGGTGGGATAAATGTCAACTAGGGTTTCATCAACTCTCTGCCTTGATTTTCTTAAGTGTTCTCTCTGAAATGAGTCAACTCTGTGCTCTGACTGGCTTCTGTCATGGTAGCATTATGGTTGTCTGAGTTCCAGGCATTGCAGCCACCTCTATGCTGTTAACTAGAGAAAGAGAGTGCCTCTGTTCCTTCATTCTGTTTTAATGCACTTTCCACTGACTTAGTCCCCTGCTAACTAACTCTGGCTTGATAATTAGCAATGTCAAGTGATCTAAATAAACCAGGGTGCACTCTTAGATCTGAAGGTAAGATGAGCTTTCCTCCAAGTAAGTAACCTGCATGGGAGGTGGAACATACCTGAACAAAAATAAAATACCATGGGAAATGGGAAGGATGGGGAGATGATGTGAGTGGCAAATGTAAATACTTTTGGACCAGAGATACGTATTGTAACATTGCTTTTACCTTCCAGATAGTTTTTCTATGACATATTTTTGTCTAATATGTCAACTTTATCTGTTCTAATTTCCAATTTAATATTTTCTTCAAAAGAAAAATGTATATTTCTCGTATTTAAGTTTATGTACATTATATTTTGATTTTTTATACTATTAACAATGGAATACTTTTTACTTTAAATTTGTTTCTTGATATGAATATATTTTTGTGATAGTAAAATATTAATTCACTTGACACATTTAAAACACGTGTACACATTATTCATCAAATTTTTATTTCTTTGATAAAGAAGAGCAGGTTTAAAATGTAAGATGATTATCTGAGTTTAAGAGCTGACAGTCCATATTTACCAAAAAATACTTTATACTTTCTTATGTTCGTGCAAAACAACATCTGTATTATCTGGATGATCCATGGGGAAGGAAAAGTCTGAAATTTAAGATCTTGATTAATAAATTTTCTTTGGGAGAAAAAAATTACTTCAAAGGAAAAATTTATAAAATGTTATTCTGCATCTTTTATTCCATTGATGCAGACTCATTTTCATAAAATAGAAAGAACTTCTGGTTAAGAAAAAATGCCACCTAGTTTGAAGGACTCAGAATCACCATCTGAACAAAGTATATATTTTGCAATTCAGCTTGAGAGGGGCATTTGGAAAACAAGTACAGAAAATAATGTCAGGGCACGATCTATAATGAAATGTAATGAGAAAATGCTATTGTGATGTGATGACAAACTGCCACAGTATTTGTCTAGAATGCTTACATTTTAAAAAGCATCTAGATTTCAGTACAGTTTGAGGACAAACTGTTCAGTTAACCAATACTCAGATAATGGAGTAGCAAGTCAAGCAATCCAATGAGATTAGGGCAGAGAGAAGCAGCAGTAGCGTCCTATTTAGGGGTTATAACTATATTTCAGAGATTGAAGCAGAGCATTTCCGTTATCTGAAATATGACACAAGTTTCATTTCTTTATTTATTTTTTGCTTTTAAAAATATTAGGTCCCATTTCTTTGAGTCTTTCCATTTTCAGTTTGTAGCAACAGAAATTTTTCTTTGAGATTTTTAAATTCATTTTTTCCTTAAACTTTGTTTTAATTAATATAAGGCGCTAAGACCACAAACCTGAGGTAAGCCAATATTTAAGAGCTACAACAGCCAATTTACGTTCTCATTATATATGCGAATTCCCATTTTCCCCTCCCTCCTCCCTCTGTTTCTTGGTTCCTTTCTTGTATACAAAAGATCTATCTCACTATTTTCTATTATCTTTTATTTTGCTCTTTCCTTATATTTTGTGTTCTTTGTATAAAAGAAACTATGTGATACTTAAGCTTGTGCATCTGGTTTATTTCACTTAACACTGTGGTCTCCAGGAGTATCCATTTTCCTACAAATGAATGTTTATCCTTCTTTGTAACAGAGTGGTACACCATTGTGTATACATTTTTTTTAATCCATTCATCTATTGATGGACATATAGGCCATTTCCAGTATTTAGCTATTACAAATCATGCTTCTATAAACATAGGTACTCATGTATCACAGTAATATAATGTCTTTAACTCTTTCGGGAAGATACCTACAGATAGATGGGAAATAGAGGGGTCAAATGGAATTTCTAGTTTTAGGTTTTTTGCTGCCCCTCCCCAGCATTCGTTGTTATCTGATTAACTGGTGATAACCATTCATTCTGGAGTAAGATGAATCTCAGTGTTGTTTTAATTTGCATTTTTCTAATGACCAGAGATTTTGCACATTTTTTCATGTGTTTATTGGCCATTTGTATTAGTACTTCTAAGAAATATCTGTTCATTTTGTTTGCTGATTTTTTGATTGGATCTTTTATTTTGTAGGGGGATCTAATTTTTTTTGAGTTCTTTATATGTATATTCTAGATATTAGACCTTCGTCTGAAGAACAGCGTGCAAAAGTTTTTCTTGCACTGTAGGTTGTCTCTTTACTCTCTTGGTTGTTTCTTTTGCTGTGGGGAAGATTTTAATTTGATATGATCCCATTTGCTGGTTCTTGGTGTTATTTCTTTTGCATCTGGGGTTCTGTTCAAAAAGTCCTTGCCTCTGGCAATGTCTTCAAGAGTTTTACCCTTGTTTTTAATCTCCTACCAGATTGTTTCTGTCTTAATATTTAGATTTTTGATCCATTTTGATGTTGGTTTAATACACAGGGCAAGATTCAGTTCTAGATTCGATCTTCTGCATGTGGAGAGGCAGTTTGCCTAGTACCATATGTTAAAGAGGGTCTCTTTCCTCCACTGTATTTTTTTTTGTGCTTTTTGTCAAAGATCAGGAAGCTGGAATTGTTTCTGCATCCTCTGTTCGCTTCCACAGATCCATATGTCTTCCCCTTACCAAGGCCATGCTGTTTTCATCACTGTGGCTTTGTGGGATAACTTCAAGTCCAGGATTGCGATGCCTTTGCCTTGCTGTCATTGCTCAGAATGACTTTTGTTAGTCTAGGTCTCTTCTGTTTCCGTACAAATTTTAGAATTGTTTTCTCTATTTTTTTGAGAAATGCTATTGGTACGTTAACCAGAATTACATTAAACCTGTCTATCACTTTTGGAAGTATGACCGTTTTGACTATATTAGTTCTGCCTATCCAGGAAAAAGGGATATAAAGTGGATTTCTTTTAAACTACACGATCTAGGTCTTGTTTTTTGATATTCTGATAGTTTTTTTAATTGGTGCATTTAGACTAGTCATATTCAGAGTATTTATTAAAATGGTTACCATATTTATTACTATTCTCTAACTTGTTACTATTTTTCTTTGTTTTCACTGTTTTCTGGCCTTTTGTCATCATATCTGAGCATTTTATATGATTTCATTTCCTCTCCTTTCTTAGCATATCAATTAGATTTTTTTAACTAGTTGATTTGGACATATATATATATACACACAATTAATCTAAGTCCATTTAAAACCAGCACTGTTCTGTGTGCTGTTAGGAATGTCCCCTCCAAAATTTCTGCAGAAATTTGTCATTGTAATAGTGTTAAGAAGTAAAACCATCGAGACATGCTAGATCATTGCGGTGGGGGGGGGGGTGTTTCCTCCTGAATGGACTAAGGCTGATACAGTAGAAATGGGTTAGTTATAAATGCAAGTGCCTGTACCCCTTTTTCTGTCTCTCACGTATTCTCTTGCATGTGGCACCCTCCACCATGTTATGACAGCAAATAGGATCCCACCAGATGACTCTCTTTGTTCTGATCTTGGACTTCAGCCTCCAGAACTGTGAGCAAATAAAATACTTGTATTTATAATTTATGTAGTGGTGATATTCTCTTAAAACAGAAGAAAATTAACTAAGACACCATGTCACAGATAGCTCAAGTATTCTAGAT
Organism: Hystrix cristata; assembly: GCA_004026905.1. Taxonomy (NCBI): domain Eukaryota; kingdom Metazoa; phylum Chordata; class Mammalia; order Rodentia; family Hystricidae; genus Hystrix; species Hystrix cristata. The sequence continues at coordinate 21,822 of PVJO010021713.1, read as the reverse complement.
AACGTGTCATGTCTTTACCGCCCGATCTCTTAATTATTGTGGTTGTTCATTTCACTTACACATAAGCATATATAAGCATCTTAAATTATACCAAATAAATAAACATGTGTATATACTCATATACAATCTAATACATTGCTGCTATAATTATCTTAAATGAGCTGTTATCTGTCCTACCAATTAGGAACAGGAAAAATGTTTTTATTTCACCTTCATTTAATTTTTCTCTGATGCTCTTGCTTTCTTTAACTAAAGATGAGTTTCTAATGTATATCTTGTACTTTCTCTTTAAATAAATTATTTTAACTTTTCTTGCAAGACAGATTTACTGGTAACAAATTCATTCACTTTTATGTTTGAAAGTCTTTATTTGTCCTTTTGAAGAGTAATTTTACAGAGCACAGACTCCAAGATCATTGTTTGTAATTTAATTTTCTCTCAGAGCTTTAAATATTTCACCCCATTGTCTACCAGCTCAAATAGTTTCTGCAGAAAGTCAGATGCAATTTTTATTTTTATTTCTATGTATAAGTGTTTTTCCTTTGGCTTCTTTCCGGGTTTTTTATCTTCAGTTTTCTATAGCCTTAAACTAACATGTAGTTGTTCTGTCACTTGTCCTGCTTGGTGTTCTCTGAGTTGGTGTCTGGCATTATTTGGGGGATAATTATCATTCATTATTATTTCAAATATTCTTTCTGTTCCTCTTTCCTTTTTTTGTCATTTCAATTTTCTGTACGTTAAAAGCTTTTGTAGTTGTTCCATATTTCTTGAATACTCTGGGCTATTGTTTGTGTGTTTGCTTTTTTCACTTTTTTCTCTTTTTTTTTCCCATTTTGGGGGGAGGTTTCTATTGAAAGATTCAGTAGAAGAGATTCTTTACTCAGAACTATTCAGTCTCTAATAAGCCCATCGGTGGCACTCTTTAATTATAGTGTAGTGTTTTTGATCTCCAACCTTCATTTTTCTCTCATTTTATTAAAATATGTTTGTGATACATAATAAATACATTCATAATAGGGAATCAGTAGATACACATATCACATATGGATCCTTTTTAGTTCTTTTTCTGCTACCTTCCTAAGAATCACCCCATCTGCAGATCTTCTTATATCCTCATTTATTTTTAGTTCTTAGAATTTCTATGTCTCTGTTTATATTGCCCATTTCTTCTTATATGCTACATTCTTTATCCAACAGAGTCCTTAGCAGATTAATCATAGTTGCTTTAAATTTCTGGTTTAATTCCAACATACTAACCTATCTAAATCTAAATCTGGGTTTGATACTCTGTTTCTGTAAACTGTGGTTTTGCTGCTTACTGTGCTTTGTTGAACTGTTCTAAGTAAGATATTGGTAATGTGGTAGTAAGATGTGGAGAAAGAGGAGGCATCCTACAGTCCTGTGGACAGGTCTAAGTCTGTTTGTGAGCCTGTACCATTAGACTGAATTTCAGTAGGCTATTCAGTACCTGCCCTTAGGTGGACAGCTAGAGTGGACTGGACCTGAATATTTGCTATCCCTCAGATAGGTTAGCCTCTGATAAAACCCCAGCAGATTAGGCTCTGGTAAAATAGTTTCTCCTGAAGACAGAACTCATTAAGAAGAATAGAACGTTCTGCTGTGTCTCCAAATAGTTGGGTTACCTCTCCCTCTGCTGGAAACATTATGGGATTTTTCTTTGATGTCTACTGTGAGAACCTGGGCAAGGTCCCGACAGTAGAACTCACCGCAGCATAGAGCCCCTCGGATGGCTGTGTTCCCTGGAGATTTTACCAGTGATACGTCAGCCATTCGGTTGCAATTCAATTTTTCCTTTATTAACCCTGGTTCCACGGCGGTATTTTGCTGTTTACGAATTCCTGCTCATGGGAGTTGTGGTTCTCTGTGGCTGCCTGTCTCTCCACTGTGGGGGGCAGCAGTTTGTCCTCTGACTTCATTTCTTCTATAGGTCTAGGAAGAGTTTTTGTTCAGCATTTTACTTGTTGTCAGGATAGAGTGGTCTACTTCTTACATGTCAGACTAAAAGCTAGAAAGTTTAAAGCTATTTTTAAGAATTCCAGCACTATGTCATCATCATTTCGTTCAATATTGTTCTTCCCTGTATCTACAGTAGTGCTCAGTTTTATAACTTAAATAGCTTATTGAATATTTCCAGACCCAAAATACGTGCAATAAATTCTCAAGCCACCAGTGATTACAAATTCTGCATTACCAACTAGGGGATGTTTGTGTTGGGTCATTACACCTGGCTGATCCTCTAAAACAGTTTTGACTAGATGCTGACATTCAGTTCAGGTTTTTTAAATTTACTTATGAACATCACTTGGTATTTCAGTAATTTGTTCTATTATTTATATATGTTCTTTTTTCTTTGAATATGGTTTTTCTCTGCAAATGATGTGCATGTTAATTTTTCTCAGGGAGTGTTATATAACTCAATGTATTGTCTGTTCTGAGAGATTACTAAAAAGACAATCATGTCTTATCTGTGTCTAATCACAATTAATAGATTCTTCAAAAGACTTTTCTGATACTGGATGAAGGAATGAGTCTACATGACAAAGCCCCTTCTTTGAATATTTAGATAACTCAACAACCTGGATCATACTGTTGAAACTACTTGCTACCTCTGTTATTTTCAATGAATTTGTGGATGATTTTTATTTCCTCAGTATATCAACTGAGCTCTCCAGAATTGTTTCCATAAGCAACCCTACTCACCCATATATTCATCATTCTCTACTTACTCTGACAGATGTAAGTACATCTTAGCAGTAATAAACAAGTAGATACTTAGAAGAAACAGTATATACACACGCATTAACACTTTCCCATTTTGTACTGTAACTAATATAATACACATTATGTTAATTTTTCATGTTTTAGATTTCACCATGAAATCATGACCTTTCAAGAATTGAATTTATTTCCATTAATTATGAAGATTTACTAAGTCATTATTAAATGAAGACGTTCCACAGCTCAGTCAGTATAAGCCCGTTTAATATGATTCTTTTGTCTTTTTTGTAATATCAACCCTCTTCAGGCACCCTTGAAATAATCCTTACAGTCTAGCCCTAAAATATATTCTAAATTCATGTTGAATTTTCCTAACCCCAATCATGGAATCAACCGCTTTGCAAAGAAAATAGCTGTTTTTCCAGTAGGGAACACAAATAAAATTATAGGAAAAATATGAGCACTAGTGGATAAATTTGATGTTTGTTATTTGACTTCTTTGTTTAAAAGCATGAGAAAAGATACTACAGTTCATTTATTTGGTTTCATTTCTACTTCCGAATTTATCTTATTTGAGTTTAACTATTTTCTCAGATGGAGTTTTATTGAAAACTGTGACTGGCTATTCAAAACTATGACTGGCTATATAACAGGCATAATCAGACCCGATTCTGTGATTCAAGTTCTTCATCTTGCTATGCCTTTTTTCCTGGGTAAATGCACTCTAAAGCCAAAAATCACTAATTGTAGCTAGGAAGAAGATAAACATTTGTCTTCTGAACTTTGCCTCCATGAGGGAGGCAAGGAGTGATTAGGTTATATAACTGGATTAGAGTGACAGGAATCCAATAGAAGTGGGAACATTGATAAGGGCTGGGGTGCTACATAGATAGACAGGAAGATAAATAGATAGATCACATACTATTTGCTCTTTACTTAGCATAATCAGCTTTTAAAAGTTCTTATACCCGTGATCCAAATTTTCTCATGTATTGCAGTTCACTTTCTTACTCAGATAGTCAAAGAAAACAGTTCTAGCCTCAAATCAATATTCCTATAAAGGGTCTTACAAGACATTAATATCAGTTCAGAAGTAACAATGATAAAAAAGAACAATAATGGCCTATGTTAATGGTCATTTATAAAAATAATAAATGATTTTTTATTACATATTTGCTTAGACCCTTTAATATCTTTAAGTACACAGTGAGTCATGCAGTATTATTATCAGTTTTGGCCATTTGAATCTCTTTAGGAAACACTAAAAATTCAATATTTTTAGTGTATGATTTGTATAATGCTGGCATAAAGTAATTATTGAAAATATCGTTAATATTCCAAGTCTAGTTTGCAATTAAGTTTTTAAACAATTGTGTGCTACAAAAACCAATGTGTTATTCCTCATTAGCATAGAGGTAAATATAGTGGTTCTCAGCCTTGAGACTATGAAGTTAAAACAGCAAAAAATATAAACAGGAAACCCTTGTGCCTGGTCCTTATGATCAGGATTCTAAATTAACTGACCGTTTTATTGTAGGTTTAAAGCTCAGTGACTGTAATGTAAAGCTAATTTTTAAATTCAACATTAGCAGACAGCTTATGAAGTAAAGATTTAAAAAAAAAACAAAAACCCTGGGAAATAGTTAAAATCTTACCTGTCCTTCTATGTGCTTTGTGTTCGAAAATCTCTAGTTGGTTGAGCACTTTTGTTTTGCTGTTATTTAGAGTTCTTTCATGGGAAGAAACAAAAAATTCTTGCTAACCTATAAAAAGGGAGGGCATCAAAGTTGACCTATAGATATGGTGTACCTCTAATAAAGAAAAGCACGAATAACTAACAGATGGAAAAGAAAGGGCCAAGACTCCCCCTGGGATCCAGGCAGCAGACTGATGTTGCTTTGCAAAGCAGTATCGCTGGGATAAATCAGCCTCAACCATTCCACTAATCTCATGATCCTGCTTACAGTTCAAATTCTCAACACAGAAACTGATTGGTCAAGTGTGTTGCATGGTCCTTAACTAGAAGGCATAATCAAAAAAGCACAAGGAGTGCACAGCACTTCCTTGCCATCGACAAGGAAAAATGATGATGAACAGTAAAAAGAATAGCTATGAGATCAACATTCTATTTTCTTTTAATTCCCATATTAATATGTCACTACAAAGCAACCATACCCTAACAAAGTCCATCATGTAAAAATTCAAGCTTCTATATCATTGCAAGATAACTTATCAATAAAGGATTTCTTGCATGATATTTTAATAAGCAAGTTGCATTTAAAGTGTTCTGTTCATAAAATGTGACTTGATAAGCATGTTTGCTTTGTCTGTCAGCTCTGTGGCAAAGATACAGACCTCTACTGGCCTTGGGACCTTTAGTTTCTCTTTTATCTTCAATAGTATTATATTATGTTACTTTGTTGAATACAGTTCAGTGAGGGTATAAATTTACAATGATACTCCAGTTATCCAGAAGAGTTGGCAATACTTAAAGAAATGTAAGCCAGGTAGCAAGAGGCCTAGGGCACTCATCTCCCCAGTGCTTATTACTGATCATAGAGAGTATGTCTGAAATGCATTATTTCAAAATTGTGTGCCTTGTTTTCTTTCCATTTCCTTCAGACATTTTGTTAGCACTGCTGAGTACATTTTTCCCCTTCTTGTTTGTTAAATTTCAGGTTTATAAGACACCTAAAGTTTATTTGGAACACGCTGGATACAAAAATTATCTATATGAACATACTCGTTCTCATAACAGTTCTATGGTTTTCTATCTATAATATTACAGTTTCCTTTTAGAAGATGACCAACAGATGCATGAATGTTTATATTTTATGTAAAATATATTAGAAAGTTTATGATGATTTTTTTAAGTAGAAAACAGCTATGTCATTTTCTAGAAAGACAAAAAACTTGATTTAATCTTCCAAGAAGACATAGATTTCAGATCAGATGAAAATTTTTTTAGTAAATCAGGTTAAAATGGGTCTTTCTAACAACACAATGTGCTTGTGGTAGATGAATGTATCATTTACTCCAAAAAGAGTTTTTATTTGAAAAAGGCTTCTTCCAGAAGATTTATTTCCTTGACTTGGTTAGAAGAGAAAGAGAGTGTGAAGATATATAAATGTGGCCAAGAGAATTCTGAGAAGACTTCATTAAACACGTAATTTGATCCTTACCATAGCTCTCAAAAGTAAATAGAGGGTTAATAATATTTTTAGTAAATGCAAATTTAAGGCTAGAGAAGACTCAACTTGAAATATGTTTTGAATTATGTGCTTATGGAGCTATATGAGGGGTTCTTTATTAATGTTAAAGCATATCCCGAGAGTCTACAAGATTGTGAAGCATTTTGAAGAACATCGGGATAAAACAAATTCAAGAGACAAATCTAGGATGCTTTTCCCCAGGTTATTAATAATTAAGTGAAGTTCCACATCTGAGAAGCAAACGCAAACCATTGACATCTCCATAGGGCACAGATGACAAAATGTGCAGTGAATTTCTGAAAGTAATCCAGCATTCTCAGTGGCTGCAAAGTAATACAAATAATTTCAAAACCTAAAATTGGATTACTATATTTTCGATGGCTAGTGTCCCCAGACAACTCACCAGAGTAAAAAGTAGAATCTCTTTTCCGCAAAGGATTGCTATAAACAAATTTTAAATGTGTGATACACAATGCAAAATAACAAGGCACAAAAAGGGAAAGAAAAGCATCAGAAGTGATTGAACCAAAAAGCAGGTTCAGAAAAGCAAAATACCATGGAAAATATGTATAGTAATTAACAAAATAAATGTACATAATTATGGCATCCCAATACTGGAGAACACGCTTTTGAAATATCAAAAACAGATAAGCCATCTATAAAAATGATAGCCCAAGTTTGAAAATTAATTCAGAGGGCTCACAAACATTAGCATGCAGTCATACTTAAGTCTATGTTTTTTACAGAAAGCTCACTCTTCTGGGCTTGACCTTATCATACCTACCCGGGTTTAAATGTTGAATCCCTAATCCTTGGTGATAGTAATGTGACTGAATAGGAAGTAGGGATGTTAAATGGGTGATCCAATTAAAATGAGGCTAAAAGAATGAACCCTAGTCCAGTATGAGTAATATCCTTGTAGGAAGAGGAAACTTGGACCCAAAAGAGACTCCAGGGTTGTGTGGACACAGAGAAAAGGTCACGCGGGGATAGAGCAAGAAGATCAGTAGGCATGATCGGTCAGTAGCTCAGCAGACCTCTGCAAGAGAGGATCTCAGGAGAAACTAAGCTTGCTAGGGCTTTCATCTTGGATTGTAGCCTCCGAAACCACGAGTATCTATCCACTGCTTAACCGACTCAATATGTGGTGTTTTGCTGTGGTAACCCTCATAAACAATACAATACCAAGAGAAATCAGCAAAGAGAAAAAGCAGATGCAGTGAAGTCCAGAGGAAACCAGGTGTGAGCTTCCAACAGCTGGAGCGCATGGTCCACGCTTGCCATCTGGTCATGGAATATTCACAGCAACTTCATTATCAGGAGGATTCCAGGCAGCAGGGTGAGACCAAACTGAAGCGTTGATTTCAGTTATGCCTTCTAGGTGTCATAGATTTATTCATTTAAAAATCAATCCCATTAACCATAAAAATCTATGTTTAAAAAAAAAACTAAGTGGCTTCTTCATTATATTCTGTATTACATTTAAAAAATTTTACCTGGCTCAAGGCAAGTACTCAGACACAGCATCACTCTGCCCAGAAAGTTCAAGCTGATTTCAGTGCCTGCCAGAGCTGAAGCAGTATCATGTAAGGCTACTCATGTGCCACATATAATACTGGAGGCACATGGTGTATCCTGCAGCGGAAAAGTCCTTTCAGAGGGACATTCATTAGGCAATAAGAGTAACAAGACCCCTGACGTGTCTTCCCCTCCTGCCACCCGTCACCTTAGGATTCTAAGTCCAATTCACATTTCAATTCAGTGCTTGCTTTCAGAAGGACCACATGAGGCTAAGAGTTGTAGATTTGCTTGTCCCTTTCACCAGTCCATCCCCTGCACAAATACGAAGGCATCTGTATACGAAGGTAGTTCAAGGGCTACCTTTGCTATGTCATAGGAAGGCGCGATCAGTGGCTCAGCAGTAATACTAAATTTAATGTGCTGTCAGCTTGGAAGATCAAAAAAATTGGCGATTTTTTTCCCCTCTGTCTCCGGAAGTAGAGAAAGCTTCCAGTAATAGTTTTGAAGAATAAGGATCATCACCTCTCCCTTCCCTGTGCCTGCCCAAGTGCCGGAATGGTGTTTTTTCTGCTGTTATCAAGTCAGATTTTTTATCAATAGTAATTTACACTTTTTCATTTATCTCCTACTTTCATGTGGAGTCGTTTTATGCAAGAAAGACAAAAGAGCAACTTCTTAAAAAAATAAACTTTTCATACAACTTAATCAGAAAGATATATTATGTTGGAATTGGTCAGGATAAAATCTTGAATTTTCAAACTTTTTTTTTTTTAATTACATGAGGTCTATTTTCTTCTGATCATTTATTTCATATATATCCTACCAATAATAATATCTTCCTAGGGACAGCCATTTTTAGTAATAAAATGGTCCGACTTGGTTGTATGTATTCAGAAATGTGATGAGGGTAGATGTAAGCTATTATTGCATTATTATAAACTACAACTAATCTGTAAAGCAAACTCAGATCATCAACAGTGAGCCCTCCCTCTGGGGGATGGCCAAAATTCTCTGAGAGGCGTCTCCCTCTCAACTTGCAACTTTTAGCAGAAATCTCAAGTTAAGAATGTAAACATTTACATAGGAATATCTCAAGCTTATCATTCTTTATGGCAGAGTAGTACTCCATTGTATAAAAAAAACCCCACATTTTCTTAATCCATTCTGTTGTTGATGGGCATTTGGGCTGCTTCCACGATTTAGCTATTACAAACTGTGCTGCTATAAACATGGGTGTGCATATATCCCTGTGGTATAATGATTTTAATTCTTTTGGGAAGATACCAAGAAGTGAAATAGCTGGGTCAAATGGAATCTCTAGTCCTAGTTCCCTGAGGAATCTCCACACTGATTTCCATAGTGGTTGTGCCAGTCTACATTCCCACCAACAGTGGAGAAGGGTTCCTTTTTCTCCACAGCCCCTCCAGCATTTGTTATTGGCTGATTTGTTGATAATAGCCATTCTTTCTGGAAAAATATCCAAATAGGAAAGGGAACAAGGGAGGGGGAAAGGAACAGAGGATCAAGAGAAATAAGAAATGGAAGAAAAAAATGGAAACAAATCTTTTGTAAACAGGGAGGGAGGAAGGGGTGAGGGGAGGGGAATGGGAAAAAAAGAAGCAACAAAATATATCATGTACAGGTACAAATCTCCAATGATGAATGTTATCAATATGTACATCTAAAATGTACCATTAAAATAAAATTAAAATAAAAAAGAATGTAAACATTACCAGAAACAGGGAGTTGACTGAGAGCTCAATTTCATCCCGATAGTTCCACCACAGAATGAACCCTTTCTGTAAGCATTTAAATGTGTTTCGCAGAGATAATCCAGTCATTATCAGGGATATTTTCCTAGTTTGTAGACCCTAAATCTGTATCAGTTTTGGAATCTACATTCTGTTCATAAAACTATGCTCGCTTTCGGTTTGGCACCACCCATGATGAGGCAGAAACAGCCCATAACAGATAATACCAGCTTTCAGTTTAAAGTCTCATAATAATACACAAGCTACTATCCATATATACGAGCAATAAGATACAGTAATACCTCGGTTCATGAAGCTTCTGTTCACGAATAATTCGGTTCATGAACAGAAGCGTCTGGCAAAATCTTGCTTCTATTTGTTGGAGAGCTCCCTATTGGGTGACAAACATGACTGTAGCCATCTTCTCTGCATGAACAGGAAGGCGGCCATCTTCCCCAGAATCATGGAGCAAATGAAGTTCTTGAACTGAGGTACCACTGTGTACTTACTTAAATATCTCATAGGCCAAAGTTGAAATTAGGATGAGAGCAAAATATTTTGAACCAAATGGTATAATCTTGATTAGAGATCAGGGAAATGGCGTATTAAATTGTAATGTCACTACTGCCTTACCAGTGTGGCTGAAACAAAAGTGACTAAAAATACCAAGATTTGGTGATCATGTGAAACAAATAGGATTCTAATAATCTGCTCTTAAGAGTGTAAACTGTCACAACTAAACTCTGTAAATAAATTGTTTAGGATGGTGAGTATACAGCACAATATATGACACATATATTTTGTCACATTTTATAGCAATATACATTTTGAGAATGACTTGTGATTATACACATCTACACATGTGTATGAATTTTAGAATGCAAAATTGAATAGATGAGATAAAGCAGAAAATAATATATATTGTCTAACTCCATTTATATAAAATCAAAATAAAATTTAAAAACTAGACCTTGACTTTTAGAGATATGTAGTTAGATATGAAAATAATTTAAAAAATCAAGAAAGCAACATCTCAAATTCTTGAAACTGTGTAGATAAAAAATAGTGGTTGGGGAGACGGCGGAAAAGAGATTATGAGTGTTCTATTTCCTGGGTGACACGTAGATCAACTAACTTATTTTCAACATTGTATGGGGCAGTACATTTTACTTCTATGTATTTTTATAAATGTGTTATATTTTATCTTAAAAAATTAAAGGTTTCTCAGAGAAATTATGTCAGAATGTACATCTGTTTATACAGTGTTCTAGAAGCGAGCCATGTTGAGTATCTAAATTAGGATCTTGTGCCACTGTATTGTACAACAAACCTTATGGCATAATAGTTTTTCAAAACGTAATCTTATCTTCCTATATAGTTACTGAAGATGATAATATTAATTACATAGTAAAGTAATATTCAATCATTGTCTATAATCTAAATTAATTGCTACTTTTATTTCATTAAGTTATTCTCAATGTCAAAACCCATAATCTCATTCTCAATTCCCAGGTTAGCCCATTTAGATCCCCTGCATTCATTTATTCATCTATTCATTCACAAACCAAATATTGTGCACCAGGACATTTTTTCCCCCTGGTACTGAGGACTGACCCAAAGGTCTTCCCCTTGAGCTACAATTCTAATGCTTAATTTGTATTTTGCATTTTTTATTTTGATGCAGGGTCTTGCTAAATCACCTGGAGTTTGGGCTTGAATTTGCAATTCTCCTGCCTCAGTCTCCCAGAGTGATGAGATTATAGGTGTAGAACATCATGCCCAGCTATAATGGACATTTTTAAGGACTTTCAAATTAGGATGAAAAAGATTTGGAGCTCCTTGACAAATTTAATAAGGCTATAATACTTTTAAAAGTCTAAGTATGAAATATACATACTAATATACATACAAAGACATTTACACACACATCTATACTTGTCTACATACATATACGCAACATCTATATCCATCTATATACACACAGAAATGTGTGTATATGTATATATATATTTACATATGAATTCTGTAAGGAAAATTGAAAATAAAAATAAGGTCGACATCTCTTACATAAGAAATAAAATGTAATACACAGCAGTCAGTGGGGGTTAAGGTGGTGTGAAGAGAACTGATCTCTTGGATTAGAAACTGGCAAGAGTCCTGTTGTGTATCTCCTGTGGAATTTAAGAAGAGACATTGACTCGTTTCAGAAGACAAAGCGTGGACTTTGTTTCCTTGTCCACTTATAAAGGCAAAAACAAACTGCTATTAGGGTTTTAGGCAAAAATGAAGTTAAGACCTGTAATGATAGACAAACAGAGCCATGTAGGATAACCTGAAAAATTTATTCATGATTCTGATTTTCCATTAAGAAAATACCTTAATAGTCAATACTTGACCTTATCATGAAGAGGATTCTCCTCATACAGTAGAATATGTCCATGAAGCCACTAGAGGGAAACATTTGGAGAAAATAAGGAGGAGTTATCTACAGAGAGTGAACATACACAATGCAGACAGTGGATAAAAAAATGAGGAAGGTGAAGGAAAAAAACACTCAGAACCTTAAGAGGGAAAAGGTAATTCGGCAGAGACATGGTGAGCGAAAGGTAACATGGCTGAGAATGTGGTTAGAGTAGATAGGACCACTAACCCATATATGCTTTTGGTGTTAATTACACATCATTTGGCTTTTATATAAAAAACAGTGGAAAACTTTTTGAAGATTTTAAGCAATACCACATCATCATATGATTTGATTTATATTGACTATCTCAACTACTCTGGGAATAAAAGAACTGATTGAAAAATATTGAAATAATAATAATAATAATAATAATAATAATAATAATAATAATAATAATAATAATAATTCCTCAGACAGAAAGTTAATATCTACACTATATAAAGAATGTAAAAAAATTAGACCCTCCAAATAAAAAACTCAATCCAAAAATCAGCAAATGAAATGAATAGACACCTTACAAAAGAAGGAGTACAAATGGCTGGTAAATACGTGAAGATGTTCAGTATCACTGACCATTAGAGAAATGCAAATTAAAACAACACTGAGATTCCATCTTACCCAGAAGTAATAAACATCTTCAAGAAATCAAATAGCAAATGATAGCAAGGCTGAAAGGAAAAAGGAATTCTTCTGCATTGTTGATGGGAATGTAAACTAGTACAACCACTATGGCAGTCAGTATAAAGATTCCTCAAAAAAACTAAAACTAGAAATTCCATTTGACACAGTTATTCCCCTTCTGGGTATCTTCCTGAAAGTGTTAAATACATCATATCATAGTGATACATACAGTGCCATGTTTATAGCAGAACAATTCACAGTAGCTAAGTCTGAGCCAGGCATAGTGGCACATGCCTGTTATCCCAGCTCTTGGGAGACTGAGGCAGGAGGATCCCTGTGAGTTCGAGGTCAGCCTGGGATACATAATGGGTTTAAGGCCAACCTGAACTATATAGAGAGACCCTTTCTCAAAAAACCAAAGTAAAATAATAATAATAAATAAATCTTGAAAGCAGTTTATATGTCTATCAACAGGTGAATGGATGAAGAAAATGCGGTGTTTACACCATGGAGTACTACTCTGCCATAAAGAAAGATAAACTTGTGTCATTTGTAGGAAAATGGATGCATTTTGAGACCATAATGTTAAGTGAAATAAATCAGACACACAAGCTTGAAAATTGCATGGTTTTTCTTATATGAGAAACCAAAATTATAAATAAAGAGAAAATAAAAAATAGATAACAGAAAGTAGGGCAACAGATCTTTCTCATCAAGAGATAGAGAGACAGGGAGAAAGTGGAGAAAGGAGATGCAAAAAGATGTAATATGTATATGCACCAACTCATACAAGGAATGTAAACATTATTTAATGCAAACATGTACTAAAAAAACCTATTAAAATATGCCAATAATTAAATTATTTCAGTAATGAAGGTAAGAATAATAACTTTGAATAGTCCTCTGAAAAATGAAAGTAAATATATTTAGGACACATTTGAAAGTAAGTAAATACATAAATAAGGTTTTACATGTTGATTGTTTTTTAGCAAACAGAAACAAAGAAAAACAAACCAAGTTTGACTCCATAGTTTTCTGGTGGGGAGATTCAGGTAGAAATCATCAGCATATCAGGGTGGATGCATTTATCTATGAAGATTATATAGCAATATATGGAAAAATATTGCTAATAGTTATTGGCTGTTAGTCACATGACTAATTTTTACAAAATCTCTAAGAAATGTGTAATGGTATTTTACCCCATTTAGAGAAGAAAAAAGCATGATTTTGAAAGGATATGTAGCTTTTGTATCACCACACAATTAGTATATGGTAAAGGATACTTTTTCAATCTGTATCCAGAAACAACAAACTTAATCATTATTATGCTGCCCTTGGGAAAAGAAGGACACTTTGAACCAAACTCTAAACAGGTCCACTTAAAGAACATAAAGTGGAAAAATGATCTACAAAGAAAACCTGAGAGCATAAATAAATTGTCCTTATTCTAGTAAGACCAAAGAAGTAAGGCAGGATTGTGTTTCTTGATGAACAATCTGGTTGCTCTTGACTGTTGCTCAGAACATTAAAATAACTGTTTTTTAAAGCAGTTAAATTTAACATCACTGGCTTGGGATTTAGCTCAGTGTTGGCCCTGAGTTAGATCCCTGGCGCACACACACACACACACACACACACAAAATTAACATCACCAGGTTGGTCTTGGCTTTGGCCAATTTAGATGCACAGCAATGAGAGTTAGCAAATTTCTTCCTTTATCACTTATTGGCCAGAAACTCCCTATGAGGCCATAGATATGGGTTTCAATAGAGGAGCCATGAGGCACCAGTAGGGGCCAGGAGGAGCTAGCCCACTTGGACATGTAACTCACTATTTGTTTTCAGATTTGTTTGATCTTTCTATTTATATACTGCTTTCATTTAATGATGAAGTTCTGTTTCAATCAACCAAATACAGAGTGTGATCTTTTATACAATACCTATATTTTGACAACAATTAGCCTCTGGTCAAATTTTCATACTGTAACACAGACCTCAGCAGACCAAAATTTTCTCATTGAGAGTTTACTAGTGACTAAAGAAGGTGCTAAATTGCTCCTAAATATAGTGCCACGAAACAATAATTATACTATATTAATTGCTGCCGAAGACTAAGATTTTAAGCACTGCCAAAAAGATGGCTTTTCTGTGCCTTCTTATCTCAATTTCTTCAGCAGGGAAAAGTGAATAAATGTGGGTGACTCAACTGGTTAAGCAAAAGAATGAATGATACTGGAAAAGGATTGCTTGAAAGTAAGGTTTAGCTTTGAATAATCTGCAAATGGTTTGAATTTCCTCACAGCATGGGGGCCTAGACACAGCCAAAATCGTAAGATGGTAACTTTGTTTTAAGGAGGGAAGAGGAGGCTGCATGCCCTCTTTTGATCTACCTTCGGAAGACACACAGCACACCTTCTGTTGCATCCCATTTGCTAAAACAAAGTGAAGAGCTGAGATGTTGGGTCAAGGTGGGTAAAGTCTAGAATGCAGGAAATCTTGAACTCAATCTTCAATAACAAGAAAGAAAAAAGAACCCCAAACTGTATCTTTTATGTGTTGGTATGTAATGAATTTACCCCAAATTTAGTGGCTTCAAACAAACAAACAAAAACATTTATTACCTCAGGGTGGGTCAAGAATCTGGGTGCAGCTTACCTGTGTGATTCTTCTGCAAAATTGCTCACAAGGTTGCAACAGTCAGTCCAAACTGGACAGATGAGTCAGTCCAAACTGCCTCATCTGAATCCTTGACTAAGGAAAGATTTGCTTCCCAAACCACTCATGTGATTGATAGCAGGATTCTGTCCTCACTGCTGTTGACATGTAAATCTCTGTTCTCCCCTGTCTGTGGACCAGAATCTCCCTCCATTGTTTTGCCATACGATCTCTCACAGGACAACACAACAGAATAGCTGGCTTCCAACAGAAAGAACAAATGAGAGCAAGCAAGAGATAGTGAGCAGGAGAAAGGCCAGAGACGTTTTGTGAGTCCAACCTCAGAAAAGATGTCCCGATACTTTTGTTATAGTCTAGTCAATTAAAAAAAAGTCACTATGTCATCATAAAATCAAGAGGAGGTGGGCTGGGGATTTAGCTCAGTGATTAGAGTGCTTGCCTTGCTAGCACAAGGGCCTGAGTTCGATCCCTGGCACCACAAAAAAAAAAAAAAAAAAAAAAAAAAAAAAAAAAAATCAAGAGGAGGTTACACAAAGGTGTTGACACCATAACATGAGATAAGAATTATTTAGAGCATTTTAGAGACTTCCTTCTACAATCTGCACTTTGACCTCTCATGATTTGTATCCTTCCCACATTCAAAATATGTTCATATTCATCAAAGCTCCCCACTGAGGCTCATCACATTACATCACCAACTCAAATTCTATAATCTTTCCAACCAACTTGTTCTAAGAATGATGAGGATCCTGAGATAATAGTGCTATAAATTCAAGAATTTGGGGCTGGAGATTTAGCTCAGTGTAGAGAGCTGCCTAGCAAGTCCAAGGGCCTGAGTTCGATCCCCAGCATGCACCCCCTCCAAAAAAAATTCAAGAATTTAAATACGGTTCCTCTCAATCTGTTCATTTGTCAAGCCCAAGAGACAAATTCTGTCACACAATCAATACAGTAGGAAAACAGGCATCAGATAACTCTTGAAAACATCTCAGTTCAAAACTGGAGAAAGAATTGGGGGTACAGTTCAGTGAGATCATTTGGCTAGCATGTGTGAGGCCCGGGTTCTGTCCCCAGTATTAAAATAAGGGATGGGAAGCAAAATGGGTCATGGAAAGAAATTTTGAAATCTAGCCAAACAAAAGTTACAGTTCTTTGATTAATACTCAAGTCCTGGTTCTCATCTCTGCACTCTGAGATTATACTTCATGTTTAGTGAATGTGTTTATAGTCAATTAGTTTTCTCAGCCTGTTTTCGGCCTGTAGGATTTTAAAGATCCAAGAGCATCTTGTCATTTCTTTTACGTCTGTTTGAGGAATGTTTTGGCTGATAAAATTCACTCAAAACCTTTTTAGGTTTCCTGTGAATATCACTGAAGTTTGCTCAATTACACAAAAATAAAACCCACAAATTTCTTTGACATACATTTTTCTGTACTTTTGGCTGCTATGGAGGCCATTACACTTCTGTATGAGTGTGTCACTGCTGCCGTAACAAAATACAGGAGTGAAAATTAGTGCAGAGTTTCTATGCTGTTTAAGAATTGACAGCCGTTTTAGTTTTCCCGACCTATGAAAACACAAACTGCATAAGAAAATTAGCAAGTCTTTATTTACACTTTCAGTTTCTCATGCCAGAGAAACAATGTGGTATTTAAATATGCATGTCTGATTTATTTCACTAAATGTATTGTATTGGGAAAGGGAAGAAAATGTCCAAATGGGAAACAGAACAAGGGAGGGGGAAAGGAACAGAGGGACAAGAGAAATAAGAAATGGAAGGAAAAAATGGAAGCAAAGGTTTTGTAAATAGGGAGGAGGGGGGTTAGGGGAGGGGAATGGGAAAGAAAGAAGCAACAAGATATACCATGTACAGGTACAAATCCCCTATGATGAATGTTATCACTATGTACATCTAAAATGTACCATTAAAATAAAATTTAAAAAAAATTAGCAAGTCACCAAGGCCAGAGGAAATAAATCTCACATAAAAGTTGCATGGTATATTAGCTTAGCTTGGAATGCCACAGATTAGGTGTCTTAATCAACATAAATTTATTTTCTCACAGTTTCGTACACTGTAAGAGCAAAGTACCAGTGCGTTTACTTTCTTCCAAGACCACCTCTCTCATCTGTAAATGGCTGTGTGGGTATGTGTGGATTGAACCCAGGACTTTCACTTTAAGCTATATCCCTAGCCCTTTTTTATTTTACTTTTTGTATTTAACATATTTTTTTTATTTTATTTTTATTGTGTATACAGATTAATGAGCCTTATTTTGGCAGACTCGTACACATACATAACATTCTTTGATCATTTTCACACACCCCCGACTGCCCTATTGCTCCAGCCTCATCCCTAGTTTCGTATTTGCAGGAGAGGAGGGTGGCCCTGCAATGTATATAAAATATTTTACTCTTATCTCTTTCCCCATTATCTAGTCTTACACCCCTCCCCCTTCCTCTTATTTCCTTCCTCTTGTTAGCAAGTCTCCCTTCTACTTTTCTGTCATCTTTCTCCATTCTATGTATTAGGAGAACATAAAATAGTTGTCTTTCTGAATGTTTCACACAAGCAGATTTATTTAGTACTTTGAGACAGGATCTCACTGAATTGCTAAATATCCCAGGCTGGACTTGAATTTGCTGTCCTCCTGCCTCAGCCTCCAAGAGTCTGGGATTACAGGTGTGTGACTCCATGCCTGGCTTGCAAATGGCAATTTTTTCTCTTTGTCTTCATATAGTCTTTCTTCTCTGTGTATCTGCATCCTGACCTCATCTTCCTGTATGAGCGATAGGTATATTGTATTAGGTTCCACTCTAAAGGTTTCATTTTAAGTTAATCATGTCTTTCAAAGAACTGTCTCCAAATTCAGGTGCTGGGGTTTAGGGATTCAACAGACAGACTATGAGGGGGATACAATTTGGCGCATCTCAGCTTCCCCATGGAGCTTCCTATCTGATTGAGAGGATTATGAAGCACATTCCAGCCTTAAGCTTTTTTAAGCACATTTGTGTGACTAAATAATACTCTGAGCTATCACTTTTTATATTTCTGAGGCTTTTAACTGTTTTTACAGTCAATTCCTTGCCTCGTCCTTAGGAAAGATTTTCATGATGGTGATCTGATCAAAACTTTCATTGAAAGTAACTGAGAACCTCTTAGCTGGGTGTGTGGTGGAGCCCTGAAATTCCAGCTCCTCAGGAGGTAGAGACAGCATAATGGTGAGCTTTTGGCCAGCTTGGGCTATGTGGTCAGACCCTGTTCACCATCTTCCCAGAAAAGGTAATTTATTAATTTTTAACTCCTTAATTTTAGCATCTGTATTGGTGAGAGTTCTCTAGAGAACAATAAAATAAGCTAGTAGAGATTACAATTGAATAGTAAATGAAGTGCGTTTCAATATTACACTGTTCAGATGTCTATATGTGTTTATCCATTATATACATATATCATAAATGTGTAGATGTATGTGTGCTTATATTTTTAAAATGTATTTTCTTCTACTGCAGGTTACTGTAGATTGCTTGCTTGGTCAAAGATGAATCTATCTTCAATTTTAAAGGGAAAGGCAGAGTTTATGTGTAGTTGTTATTATTCAAATGATAGGAGCCAGTATTTAAAACAGCAAATTAATATGCTATATTTCTACTTTTAAGTATATCACAACTTGCTAGAAATATTTTAGACCAGTATATTCAACCCAGACCTCTTTTTGTGAGTTGAGTGCCAGATTTTTATCCTCAAATATCTCATGACTTTTTTAAAGGTGATTTTGGTTTCTGACACATACTGATTGAATTATAGTGGATTGTTGAATGAATGGTAAAGGACATTCCAGTAATACAGGATACATTCAATACATTTTACGAGAACATTTCAGACATAATATTGTAGGAGCTAAAGAGAGATCACATCAGGCTTGTAGATAAGAGATGTACTGAGATTTCACCGAAGAAATTGAAATTACTGTTTCCTATCTTTCCGGCTAGCATGTTATTTTGCTGCCAGACCAACCACTGTGTAGAACCTTGTGCAGAATTTAGAGTAAAGGCATCTATTTCCAGCTGGCACAAATGAACTGCATAATCTAGTCAAGCCATTTAATTGATTCAAACTTTTTATGCATTTCATAAGTAGTAAGGAAGATCTGACCTTACATTATTTCATCATATTTGCAGCTTTTACAATACCATTCCTTTACAAGCCTATTCTGTCCATGCTGCCCCATTAGGAAAAATAGATACATATTTTCTTTAACAGTTCCCTTGAAAAACTGACTTCAATGCAATTCCTGAGACCTTCGTAGCATGCTTACATTAATTGAAGACCTTATTTTATTTTTTGTTTGACCATAGAGAGAAATTGCCTTTTGCAATTCTTTCATTGATTTTTTCTCTTTGGGGATGTTAGAGCTTTGCAAATGTGCTTTGCAAAACCTTAACCTTATGGAATTTAGTCAGTTAATTCTAACACAATAGTCAAATATTGTTAAATATAGTTAAATGTAACTGTGTTGTTAACATTCTACATTTAAATGTCTCCAATTCTTCATCATTGGTCCTTTCTAATCCTACATATGAAACCAACATTTTGTTGAAATAATTGGTCTTCCCTCTAAATCTGTCCATTTAGCTTATTGGCTTTGTATTTGAGATGAGAGACTCCAAAAACAAGGATGCGTCTTGATCATATTCCATTTTTTTCTTTTCAATCATGATTTTATTGTATATGAGCCAATATGTCTACTGAAGAGATTCCATCAATTATAAGAATTGACATCAATTATAAGAAAGCTAGTACTCTTTATGAAAAGTTAGAGTTTGTGCAGAATTTCCTTTAGGTAAGTGAATAAACACGTTAGTGTTGTTTTTAGTCGAGCCACTTTTAGGATTATCCATCCAGTGGTAACCCTATAACACAAGAAGGACAAAGTGCATGTATAAAGAGTCGTGTGCATAGCTGGGTACAGCAACAGTGAATATGGTTATCGGAAATAACTGGCAGTTTTCTCTTATTTATTGACTGACTGTTTAGCTAGCGATGATGCTAATTTCTTGAGGTTTGTGAAGAAGATAATTGACAGGAATTGAGGGCTTAATATAAATCGAAAACTGTTCTATGAAAGAGATTGTGTTAAGATTAAATGTAGATCTTACAGCTACAATGTCCCAGATAGTTGAATAAAACTAAAGGCTTCCTACTTCCACAATCTGTCCCTTTTCTATTTCTCCTACCAACTCTTCTTTGTTCAGTTACCTTGAATCCATATTCTTAAGCTCACAATTTATAATATGTGTTTCTCCTACCTAATAAGATAGGACGCCTCTCTTGCTGCTGCTTCTTTTTTTCTTTTTTAGAAGGCAGATTTATCTGTTCATAGTCAGGTGGATGAATTCCAGTTATGAGCCTCACAGGTGAAACTTCCCATTAACACCTTTTATTTTCATTAATTAAATCGCATGAATAAATACATTGTTTTGGACGTCTTTGTGAGTATCTCCATACATGCACATGGTACATAATGTCTGAGCTAAGAATTTTACCTAAGCAGATTAGATAAAACAGTCTAGAACAACAAGGAGTAGTTTCATTTTGTATTTACCCCTCACTCCAACTGGGCTGGTAAACATGTAGCAATTTCTTTCAGTTGCAACTGGGTAAGAGGTTGTGAAATTGTCTCAGCTTGAGTGGCAAGCATTTTAAAGTCGAATGGAATAGAGTAAAATATATCAGAGGAGACTACAATAGAATGGGAAATCTCAGAAGGCATGGGAAAGGAAATATTTAATGAAGTATACAGGGAAAGGACATACTGAGTTATCACTAAATAACTCTTAGAATTTTCCTATCCGCTATCTTTTCATCTTGTATTTTATCTTGCTGCCAGATCCACCCATGTCCTCCCTACTAAACTGCTCATTGCAAGACATCAATAATTGATTCCAGAACTCTTTTCTAGTGAATACAGAAAAGACTTAGAATTATTTCTAGTATTCGAGGCTGATATTTACCAATTTATAATTTTCAGAGCTTCAGACTGCTGTTTACCAATTGTGTCAAGATAGTAGAGAAGTAGAGAATCATATTTCAACTCCTACCCAAATTCATATTTATACTCTGGGTATTAGCCGTGTCCCCACATCCAGTTTTCAGTATTTATTTTTATTCAAGCCGTACACAATGTTTTCAGTACTTTTCTTTTGATGGCTACTTTGCTTAATCTCCACTTCTGGGAGTGAACAACAATCTGTAAGCCGTGATATTTTTTCCTGCTAGACCCCAAAGTGAAAATACTTTCTACTACGGAGCATAAACTACACATATATTAGGTATTTGTAGTCTATGGGGAGATGATATACACATAAATCTTTTGCCTGTGCATAATTTTAACACCCTATCAATATTTGGGAATGTTTCTTCTCTTTGTGAAACGGGCCTCGGTTCTTTTTATGGAAACTGCCAAATGCGAACTCTTTTTTTTTTATTTTATTTTATTTTATTTTATTTTATTTTATTTTAAACCAAGAACATGTATTGGTACATTCTACATACAATGGTCACATTCATTACATTAATTCTGTACCTATACATGATGTATCTTGGTTCTCCCCCCTCTCCCCCCTCCCCTCTGCACCCTCCCTCCCTATTTATAGCAGGTTCATTCATCATTTTCCATATTTTCCCTTTCCCCTCTTTTTCCCCTGTTGCCTTTCTGCTTTTCCCCTTCTTTCTTTCTAGTACTTCTCTCCTCTGCTCACCATCCTCCTTTTATATAATATCTATTACACCTCTTTGTCCTTATTTACAATTATGGTCTCTCATATCAGAGAAACAATTC